>CM060342.1:2829543-2834543 GCA_030674155.1 Stramonita haemastoma | reverse complement strand
GGGCGCACCCTAGAATCAACACTGTCATTGTTACCATTGTCATCATTGTTATTATTGTTGTTATGTCTGTTGTTATTGTTATTATTGTTATCCTTGTTGGTATTATCATTGTCATCATTGTTATTACTGTCATCATTGTCAACATTGTTGTTATTGTCATCATCATCATTGTTATTATTGTTATCATTATTGTCATCATAATTATCATTGTTATTATTGTCATCATCATTGTCATCACCATTTCATTGTTATTATTGTTATCATTGTTATTATCATTGCCACCATTGTTATTATTGTCATCATCACTGTCATCATCATTATCATTGTTATTATTGTCATGATTATTGTCATAATTATCATTGTTATTATTATCATCATTGTCATCATCATTATCATTGTTATTATTGTCATCAGAGTCATCATTGTCATTGTTGTTATTATCATTGTTATCAATGTTGTTGTTATCATTGCCATTATTGTCATCATTGTTGATATCATGGTCTTTATCTTTATCATTGTCATCACTGTCATTGTCTTTATCATTATCATCATTGTTGTCGTCATTGTCATCATCTTCATCATTATTGTCATCAATGTTATTATTGTCCTCATTGTCATCGTTGTCATCGCTGACTTTATCACTGTCATTGACATTGTCGGTTGACTTTATCACTATCATCATTGTCATGATCATTGTCATAATCTTTATTATCATTATCATCATCACTGACATCGTTGTCACTGTCATCATCATTACCTTTACCATTATCATCATCTTTATCAATTTCTTATCATTGTCATCATCTTTATTATCATTCAAATCATTGTCTTTATTAACATTATCCTCATCATCATCACCACCACCCATCATCACACCACCACCACCATCACCACCCCACCACCACCACCACCCACCACCATCATCATCATCAACATCATCATCGTCGTCGTCATCGTCGTCGTCGTCATCATCGTCGTCGTCGTCATCATCGTCGTCGCCTTTCTCATTATCATCATTGTCATCGTCTCTCATCATCACTGTCATCGTCATTATCACTGTGATTGTCTTTATCACTGGACAGCGGTTAGTTAATTAATTAATTAATTCAACACCCACCTCCATCCTCCCCCTTGGCCTTCTGTTTCTTCCCAGCCTTCTGTCGACACACGTAGATGTCCTGCAGCAGCTCTGCCGTCGACTCTGGCTCCGTGAAGAGGTCAAAGGCCAGGTGAAGAATCAGCAAGGTGAAGGCCTCTGTTTCTCCCATGCTGCTGCTGCTGCTTGAGGCCTTGGGTTTCTGTCGAGGTTTGTGTGCGAATGTAGAAACTTTTTGTTATCGCTTGTGCAAACTTTTTTACATTTGTGCAAACGCAGAAACTGTTATTGTTTTGTGCGAATGCAGAAACTCTGTCATTATTTGTGCAAACTTTCCGTCATTATTTGTGCAAATACACAAACATTTTTTCATTGTGCAAATACAAAACTGTCTGTCATTGTGTGTGCAAATACACACTTTTTTGTTCATTATTTGTCCAAACACACAAACTTTATGTTATGCTGGATCTTCTGCAGGGTTCAATACATCAAAGTAATTAAGGCACTGGCAGGTCTGCACTTCACTTGACCTGGGAGATTGTACAAATCCCCACACCTAACTCACCAGACGCCGCTGTGGAGATTCGAACCCATGACTTCATGGATTCAGGAGACTGAAGGCAAACAGGCTTAACCAGGGGGACGGGATAGCCTAGTGGTCAGAACATTGCGCTCCGCAATTTCACGACCCGGGTTCGATTCCCGTTGGAGTAAATTTTTGCCCTGGAGTTAACATCAGTGCTGACTCCACTTTCCCCAAAAGCCCTTGGGATGAGACTATAAACCAAGGCCCCGTGTGCGAATGCATGGAGAACATCTTGCGCACATGTTAAATCCTGTTCTGCTTTTCGTAAGAGAAGGCCATTGTGTGCTGGTGGGAACAGATGACAAGATTTACAAAACTGCACACACATGGAGACTGGATGTAAAAAAAAAAAACCCACATGAGTGCTTATTCCATGATCCTTGATGTAAAAGAATAAATAAAATATAAAGAATAAAACTGTTCCATCACCTTCACCTGTCCAGGAGTCTCGTGGACCTTGGGGGCACAAACTGAAGATTTTGCAACCAGCTTCCTCCACTCCCCACATAAGTGCTTATTCCATTATCCTCGATATAAAAGAATAAATATAAGAATAAATAAAGAATAAAACCACTGCATAACACCATCTGTCACATCATCACACCTGTGATTTTAATCATCTCACCTGTGTTGCTCTGGCCTTGACGACTTCCATCACAGAGGTCCATTCTTCTTTCACCTGGGGAAATAAAAAAAATATGGGTGAAAAAGGCAATTAGTTCTAAAGTCACCGTATTTGTTACATTATGATCATTATGTATGTATGTATACAACACACACACACACTGAGTCACATGGATATCATGTTTGTGAAAATTTAAAAAATGCATGTATGCATACTTGCATGCATGCACATGCGCATGCATGTATCACACACACACATACACAAACATACACATGCACTCTCACTCTCTATTCTCTCACACACCTCTCTCTCCCTCCAACACACACACACACACACACACACACACACACACACACACACTCACACTCACCCACCCACCCACCCACACACACATACACACACACACACACACCACCACCCACCCACCCACCCACCCACACACACACACACACAACACATACACACACACACACACACACACACTCACACTCACCCACCCACCCACCCACCCACCCACACACACATACACATACACACACACACACACACACACACACACACACACACACACACACTCACCCACCCACCCACCCACCCACCCACCCACACATACACACACACACACACACACACACACTCACACTCACACTCACCCACCCACCCACCCACCCACCCACCCACCCACACACACACACACACACACACACACATCTCTCTCTCTCTCTCTCTCTACTCTCTCTCTCTCTCTCCTCTCTCTCTCTCTCTCACTCACACACACACACACACACAGACACACCACAGACACACACAGACACACACAGACACACACTCTCACTCTCTCTCTCTCCCTCTCTCTCTCCAACTCCCATTTCTCTGTATTTACTCTAACTCACACTTCGTCACTCAAACAGACAGATAACAAGATTTACAAAAGCTGCATACACACGGGGACTGGACGTAAAAAAGCACATGAGTGCTTATTCCATTATCCTCGATATAAAAGACTAAATAAATATAAAAGAATAAATAAAAAATAAAATGCATTATTTCCACCCTATTTACCCTTTCTCCTGATAAATTCTTTTTTCTGTCATATCACTTAATGTGGAAAGATATTAACCCGTTGACTGCCTTAGCACGTCATATGACGTGCACCGATTTTCCCGATTTTTCCTAACTTCATTTTAAGGTCCATTCTAAAAACAATTGATATTTTAAGCGTGTGTGGGATTCCCTCTACCCATATATGGTTGGGAAATCCCGTTGCGTGGACGGAAAGTCTGTTTTTTCTTCAGTTTCGTTGGCTGACTGGAGCAGTTTTTTTATTTTTTATTTGTTTATTTTTGGATGATTCAGGCATGTTTATAAATTCCAACTTGGCCTTCAAATCAATTTGGTTTAATGCAGAATTTAATTCTGTGCAAAAGTTGTACACATGTCAATATCAAATTGTTGGTAGTTTAGATGCTAGATTTTTTGGTGAATTATTACCCCATTTGGGCAAAAGTCCTTTGGCAGAGCAGATTCAGGTTCTGGTTCTTTATATGGGCAGTCAAAGGGTTAAAGAGATAACACATACACATACATACATACATACATATACATACACACACACACACACACACACACACACACACACACACACACACACACACACACACACACACACTCACACACTCACACACTCACTCACTCACTCACTCACTCACCTCATCAGAAATACTTTTGACAGGTTGCACATTATCTGGACTCGACAGTAGTTTCTGCAACAAAAAATACAAATAAAAAAATGTATTTATATATATCAATAAATAAAAATCTCAAATATGTAATTTTTTGTTTTTCATAGGGGGGCTAAAGGGGGTGGGGTAAGAGGTATTTTCTTTAGACATTGCTCTGTTTTATTTTGTCTTCTGTTTTGAAACAGGCAGGTAAAGGTAAAGGTGTCCCATAACCTGTGTGGTCGCAGGGGAGCGAGGCATCAGAGACCTCAGTTTCTCTAGGGGCCAGCAAATTGAGGGCGGCGCCCATCTCCTCTCCCTTGCTGCTTTACCTTCCCTGACCCTAAAGAGGACAGGTACCCATTGACAGCTGAGTGAACTGGGGGACTGTGCTGAAGCCAAGGCGCGCAAACGGTCACCCATCCAATTGGTAACCACGCTTGACGCTGTTTAACCTGGCTAAGGAAAGCGAGTGCTCTGACCACTGGACCTAATACGTAACAGCAAATCCAATTTCATCTTCGTCGTCTTCGTCAAATGCTCAGACTGCGACTATTATCGTCTGTCATATGAGTGAAAATGTGTTGCGCTGCCGTCCAGCGCCTTACAAGTCAGGCCCAGCGCATCTTGCACACACGTTAAATCCTGCTTCGCTTTTCGTAAAAGCAGGCCATTGTGTGCCCGTGGGAATAGATGACAAGATTCACAAAACTACATACACGTGGGGACTGCATGTAAAAAAGCACACGAGTGCTTATTCCATTACACTCGATATAAAAGAATAAATAAATAAATAAATGAATAAATAAATAAATAAATAAATCTGACTCTGGCATGATCAAATGTGGCGCTCCCACCACAAAATGAGTCGCTTAGCACATTACCCAATTTTGCGCTAGGAGCCATTAAAGGCAGGTGGGGGTCAAGTTGTCAATTTTGAGATTTTGATTGATTATTAAACTATATTGGTTT
>CM060342.1:2814543-2824543 GCA_030674155.1 Stramonita haemastoma | reverse complement strand
TGTATCCTTCTTTTAATGTCTGCTGATATGGTCCAAGTTTCACATGTGTACAGAAAAAAGGACATGATCAGGGAACGCATCAGTTTGATCTTGAAGCTGATGGCGATGTTCTTATCATTCATTGTCATTCATTGTCTATACACATGCAGCATATCAAATCTGTATAGGCCTGTCCATGCTACTAGAAACAGGTGGGGGGGTTTTGGGGGGGGTTGTTGTTTTTTTTTGTTTGGGTTTTTTTTCTACTAGAACAGTTTTCGGTGGGTTACGATAACACCAAACATACCCAGCATACATCCTTGAAGTCGGAATGCGGCTACCTTCATGGTGGGAAAAAAATACGCAAAATCTTACCACTGGTGAACCTGAGAGATCTGACCAAGAAATGAAAAAGAAGGAAAGAAAGACGAAAATAATACAGAGCAGTTGCACCAACAAGATGATGAACAGAGACAGGAAGGAATAGGATACTCACTGTGGAACCAGGTCACCTCGACTATGATGTACACAGACAGGAAGGAAAAGGATACTCACTGTGGAACCAGGTCACCTCGACTATGATGTACACAGACAGGAAGGAATAGGATACTCACTGTGGAACCAGGTCACCTCGACTATGATGTACACAGACAGGAAGGAATAGGATACTCACTGTGGAACCAGGTCATCTCGACCCCTGACTCCGTCCATGCACAGCTCAGCGAAAGTCTTCACTGCCTCGTCTTCCAGCTGTGTAACACACACACATGATAAACACACACATGATAAACACACACATACAAAGACATGCGCACACACATACACATACACACACATACAAAGACATGCGTACTCACACACACACACACACATGATAAATACATACACACAAAGACATGCATGCACACACACACACACACACACACACACACCACACACACACACACACACACATGATAAACACACACACACACACATGATAAACATACACACACACGCACATGATAAACACACACACACACACACACACACACACACACACGCACACACACACACACACACACACACAATGATAAACACACACACACACACACACATGATAAACACACACACACACACACACATGATACACACACACACACACACACACACACACACACACGATAAACACACACACGATAAACACACACACGATAAACACACACATATGATAAACACACACATGATAAACACACACACACATGATAAACACACACACACACACACACACACACACACACACACACACACACACACACACACACACACATGATAAACACACACACACACACACGATAAACATACATACATGATAAACACACACATGATAAACACACACACACGATAAACACACACACATGATAAACACACACACATGATAAACACACACATGATAAACACACACATGATAAACACACACATGATAAACACACACATGATAAACACACACACATGATAAACACACACATACACACACACACACACATGATAAACACACACACACATGATAAACACACACACACATGATAAACACACACACACACATGATAAACACACACATGATAAACACACACACACACTCATGATAAACACACACACATGATAAACACACACACACACATATGATAAACACACACACACATGATAAACACACACACACACATGATAAACACACACATGATAAACACACACACACTCATGATAAACACACACACATGATAAACACACACACACACACACACACACACACACACACACACACACACACACACACACATACACACACACACACACACACACACACATCACACACACACACACACACACACACACACACCACACACACACACACACACACACACACACACACACTCATGATAAACACACACACATGTAAACACACCCACACATGATAAACACACACACACACACACACACACACACACACACACACACACACACACACACACACATGGATGAGACTTTTAAACCAAGGCCCCGTGTGCTAACACACGCAGACCATCTTGCGCACACGTTAAATCCTGTTCCGCTTTTCGTAAGAGTAGGCCATCATGTGCCAGTGGGAACAGATGACATTTACAAAACTGCATACACACAGGGACTGGATGAAAAAAAGCACAAGAGTGCTTATCCCATTATCCTCGATATAAAAGAATAACTAAATAACACACAAACACACACACAGGCAACCATACACTTTGGACAAAACACAACAATAAAGAACACATTCACTTTCTTTTTTCCTTTTTTTTGAGCCCAAAAAGAGCAGAATGTATGTGCATGTATGTCTCTGCGAGTGTTTGTGTGTGCATGTGTGCATGTGTGTGTGTGTGTGTGTGCACACCTATGTGCACACATGCACACGTGCATGCATGCACCCATGCATGCATGTGTTTGTATGTTGTGCATGCATAATTGCGTGCGTGCGTGCGTGCGTGCGTGCATGCATGTGTGCGTGCCTGCGTGTGTGCGTGTGGTGTGTGTGTGTGTGTGTGTGTAACTTATGAATATGAGTGTGTTTATGTGTGTATTTATGTGTATGTTTGTGTGTATTTTATGAATGTGTTTGTAATTTATTTGTGTGTGGTGTGTGTGTGTGTGTGTGTGTGTGTGTGTGTGTGTGTGTGTGTGTGTGTGTGGTGTCTGTCAGTCTGTCTGTCTGTCTATCTGTCTGTGTTTGTGTGTCTGTCTGTCTGTGTGAGTGTCTGTCTGTGTGTCTGTGTGTGTGTGTCTGTCTGTATGTGTGTCTGTCTGTCTGTGTCTGTGTGTCTGTGTGTGTGTCTGTGTGTCTGTCTGTGTGTCTGCCTGCCTGTCTGTCTGTCTGTCTGCCTGCCTGCCTGCCTGCCTGCCTGCCTGCCTGCCTGCCTGCCTGCCTGTCTGTGTGCGTGCATGCATGCCTGCATGCATGCATTTCTCACTACTCACACTGCCAACCAGGGTGGAGAAAAAGCCGGAACGCAAAAACTCGAACGATTTCAGTCGGCGGCAGACGTGCAGGAAGTCTTTGATCACCTCCAGTACTGCTCCCCCTCCCCCCTCCTTCCTGACTACTTCCATCACCACCCCTCCTGTTGTGCATATAGACACAGTCATCGTCCATTACAACATCGTTTGTAAACTATCATCTTCAATGAATAAACATCACCACACACTCCTGTTGTGCATATAGACACAGTCATCGTCCATGAATAAAGTCATTCGTAAACTATCATCTTCAACGAATAAACATCACCACCCCTCCTGTTGTGCATATAGACACAGTCATCGTCCATGAACAACGTCATTCATAAACTATCATCTTCAATGAATAAACATCACCACCCCCTCCTGTTGTGCATATAGACACAGTCATCGTCCATGAACAACGTCGTTTGTAAACTATCATCTTCAACGAATAAACATCACCACCCCCTCCTGTTGTGCATATAGACACAGTCATCGTCCATGAACAACGTCGTTTGTAAACTATCATCTTCAATGAATAAACATCACCACCCCCTCCTGTTGTGCATATAGACACAGTCATCATCCATGAACAACGTCGTTTGTAAACTATCATCTTCAATGAATAAACATCACCACCCCCTCCTGTTGTGCATATAGACACAGTCATCGTCCATGAACAACGTCGTTTGTAAACTATCATCTTCAATGAATAAACATCACCACACACTCCTGTTGTGCATATAGACACAGTCATCGTCCATGAACAACGTCGTTTGTAAACTATCATCTTCAATGAATAAACATCACCACCCCCTCCTGTTGTGCATATAGACACAGTCATCGTCCATGAACAACGTCGTTTGTAAACTATCATCTTCAATGAATAAACATCACCACCCCCTCCTGTTGTGCATATAGACACAGTCATCGTCCATGAACAACGTCGTTTGTAAACTATCATCTTCAATGAATAAACATCACCACCCCCTCCTGTTGTGCATGTAGACACAGTCATCGTCCATGAACAACGTCGTTTGTAAACTATCATCTTCAATGAATAACCATCACCACCCCTCCTGTTGTGCATATAGACACAGTCATCGTCCATGAATAAAGTCATTCGTAAACTATCATCTTCAATGAATAAACATCATCACACCCTCCTGTTGTGCATATAGACACAGTCATCGTCCATGAACAACGTCGTTTGTAAACTATCATCTTCAATGAATAACCATCACCACCCCCTCCTGTTGTGCATATAGACACCATCATCGTCCATTACAACATCGTTTGTAAACTATCATCTTCAATGAATAACCATCACCACACACTCCTGTTGTGCATACATACACCATCATCGTCCATGAATTACGTTGTTCGTAAACTATCATCTTCAATGAATAAACATCACCACCCCCTCCTGTTGTGCATATAGACACCATCATCGTCCATGAATTACGTTGTTCGTAAACTATCATCTTCAATGAATAAACATCACCACACCCTCCTGTTTTGCATGTAGACACAGTCATCGTCCATGAATAATGTTGTTCGTAAACAATCATCTTACATGAATAACACCATTCGTAAACCATTATCTTCCATAAATAAAGTTGTTCAATAACCATTATTTTCCATGAATAATGCTGTTCATAATCAATCATCTTATATGAAGTAAGCCATTCATAAACAATCATCTTATATGAATAACACTGTTCATAATCAATCATCTTTTATGAATAATGCTGTTCATAAACAATTATCTTCCATGAATAACGCCATTCATAAACAATTATCTTCCATAAATAATGCCGTTCATAAACAACTATCTTCCATGAATCATGCCATTCATAAACAATTATCTTCCATGAATAAAGCCATTCATAAACAATCATCTTCCATAGATAATGCTGTTCATAAAACATTACCTTCCATAAATAATGCCGTTCATAAACAATTATCTTCCATAAATAATGCTGTTCATAAACCTTTACCTTCCATAAATAATCCCGTTCAAAAAACATGCTGTTTAGGTCATATAACTTTTTCCAAGATGGCATTCATTCCTTGTTTGAATCTACACAGTAGTTACCAGACTTTGGATTATATCAGTTTCACACCCCAGGAATTTTTTACTCTACTATTCTTCGAGAAAGAGACAAAGAGGAGGAAGATTCAGGAAAAAGATGCCGAATACAGGACAGATGACCAAACAGCCTCTTTGGATCAAAAGTAATGCCAAATACTTTCATCATCTCAAAACAGAAAAATTCAATGAGACGAAGGATTACACGTCTCTATATATACACTTACAGCTTTAGCGCAGATCTCAGTCAGCTGTTCGTCTTTCTTCTCCGCTGTTTTGCAAATCACCGCTGCCAGTGCGGGAAACAGCATCTTGTGAACCTGGGGGTGGGAAAAAAAGACAGATTAATATATCTATGTGAATAGAATAAAATGAAATACAATAGATACACCAATGAACAAATGAAAACATTTTTTAAAATCTGACTGTACAAACACACACACACATACACGCACTCACATGCATGCACACGCGTGTGCGCACACACACGCGTGCACACACAAAATTCTCTCTCTCTCTCTCTCTCTCTCTCCCCCTCTCTCTCTCTCTCTCTCCACTTCAATTTCCAGCATATGTTGGTAGTGGTATGTTTGCAACTCTTGTCATGTACCATTCCCCATGCCCAATTTGTTTTTGTATTGTGGCCTATGGCCAGTTAAAAGTTAGTTAAAGTCTGTCCCGAGCCTATAGAGGCTCATCAGGCCGGTGCTTATCCCGGTGTCTGTGGCGTTAAGCGACTGAGAGTCATAGACTCCCCCCTGGATAGGACGCCAGTCTATCGCAGGGTTAACCCCCAACACAAGGTTGGTACCCCTTTTACACCTGGGTGGGGTGAGAAAATAGCCGTAAAGTGCCTTTTCCAAGGGCACAACGCCATAGCCAAAAGCTGGGATCGAACCCGCAACCTTTAGATTATGAGTCCAACGCCCTAACCACTAGACTACAGCGGCGGCTGGCCTATGGCCAATGTACAGTAAAAGTCTGAAGTCTGAACTCTCTCTCTCTCTTTCCTTCTCTAACATAACATAACATTAAAAAAAACTAACTCAACTTACCACACGGAGATCTGGAGAATGTTCCAGAAGCTGACAAAACAGAGACATGGCAACCTGCTTCCGAAGAACTGTCGATGACAGCAACGGATCTGCCCAAACAGGAAGTGAACACATCAACCAATCAGCATCAACGACAGGGGAGAAGGATGGCCCGGTGGTTAAAGCATCGCCCTCATAATCTAATGGCCCAGGATGGAGCCACCAGTCGTAAGAAATGTTATCCCTGGAGTTAACTAAGATCAGTACTGATTCTGAGATGGAAGCCATGCAACACTCTTGGAGTTCATTGACCAGGCTGGCCCAGGATAGGCAGGGGTGGAAAGTCTTTGTTGCTGCCCTACACACCACTGGGTGTAAAGGATGATGATGAGGAAGATGATGAGTACTGATTCTCTCTCTCTCTCTCTCTCTCTCTCTCTCTCTCTCTCTCTCTCTCTCTCTCTCTCTCTCTATCCCTGGAGTTAACTAAGATCAGTACTGATTCTCTCTCTCTCTCTCTCTCTCTCTCTCTCTCTCTCTCTCTCTCTCTCTCTCTCTCTCTCTCTCTCTCTATCCCTGGAGTTAACTAAGATCAGTACTGATTCTCTCTCTCTCTCTCTCTCTCTCTTTCTCTCTCTCTCTCTCTCTCTCTCTCTCTCTCTCTCTCTCTCTCTCTCTCTATCTATTTATTTATTTATTTATATATCTATTCAATCTATAAAAAAAAATTAATTAAAAAAATGTATTCTATCTTTCCACCCCTTAGTGCTTATTCCACTATCCTTGATATCAAAGAATAAATGAATGAATAAAATAAATATAGTCACTATCGCTGATTTTGTCCCACGCAGTATATTGTTGTGCACTGTCATCAGGAATCACTGTCACTAACTGTGTAAAAAAAAAAAAATTTTAAGCAAAAAAAGCAACAACAAAAAACAAAACAAAAACAAAAAAACAAAAAAAGGCGAAACCACTCACTTCCAACCTTGACCCAAAACTCAGCCAGGTCGTCTCCCTTGTCGCCTTTCTGTGATGTCACTTCCTGAGCAATGGCCGTCACCAGCGCCGTCTGCAGCTGTGGCGTCTCCACACTTCTCTGCGTTGCAGCAAAAAAGAAAGATCAGGTTTTTTCGTTTGGTTGGGGGGGGGGGGGGGGTTTACAGAAAAATTTTTTGTTAAAGAAATATCAGTAGTGGTGAATCTCACACAGCAGTACATGAAGAACAGGGGGGGATAAAAATGAAAGAAGAAGAGAAAAGATGAAGGGAGAGAAGTACGTACCCTCAACAGCTGCATGTTTTAAATAACTTTTTTTAATTTTTAAAGAAATATCAGTACTGGGGGAATCTCACACAGCAGTACATGAAGAACAGGGGGGATAAAAAAAGAAAGAAGACAGATGAAGGGAGAAAACTGCACACCCTCAACAGCTGCATGTTTTAAATAACTTTCTTTAATTTTTAAAGAAATATCGTTACTGGGGGAATCTCACACAGCAGTACATGAAGAACAGGGGGGATAAAAAAAAGAAAGAAGACAGATGAAGGGAGAAAACTGCACACCCTCAACAGCTGCATGTTTTAAATAACTTTCTTTAATTTTTAAAGAAATATCAGTACTGGGGGAATCTCACACAGCAGTACATGAAGAACAGGGGGGATAAAAAAAGAAAGAAGACAGATGAAGGGAGAGAAGTACATACCCTCAACAGCTGCATGTTTTGAATAATAATAAAAACAAACAAAATTTAAGAAATATCGTTACTGGGGAATCTCACACAGCAGTACATGAAGAACAGGGGGGATAAAAAAAGAAAAAAGAAAGAAGAAGTGAAAAGATGAAGGGAGAGACGTACGTACACTCAACAGCTGCATGCTTTTTAAATAATTTAAAAAAAAAAAAATTTTAAATATCAGTACTGATGAATCTCACACAGCAGTACATGAAGAACAGGGGGGATAAAAAAAGAAAAAAGAAAGAAGAAGTGAAAAGATGAAGGGAGAGACGTACGTACACTCAACAGCTGCATGCTTTTTAAATAATTAAAAAAAAAAAAAATTTTTAATATCAGTACTGATGAATCTCACACAGCAGTACATGAAGAACAGGGGGGATAAAAAAAGAAAAAAGAAAGAAGAAGTGAAAAGATGAAGGGAGAGACGTACGTACACTCAACAGCTGCATGCTTTTTAAATAATTAAAAAAAAAAAAATTTTAAATATCAGTACTGATGAATCTCACACAGCAGTACATGAAGAACAGGGGGGATAAAAAAGAAAGAAGAAGAGAACAGATGAAGGGAGAGAAGTACATACCCTCAACAACTGCATGTTTTTAATTTTTTTTTTTTTTTTAAATATCAGTACTAGGGAATCTCACACTGCAGTACATGAAGAACAGGGGGGATAAAAAAAAAAAAAAAAGAAAGAAGAAAGATAAAGGGAGAGAAGTATATTCCCTCAATAACTGCATGTTTTAAATAATAATAAAAATTTTCATTAAAGAAATATCAGTACTAGGGAATCTCACACAGCAGTACATGAACAACAGGGGGGATAACAAAGAAAGAAGAAGACAGATGAAAGGGAGAGAAGCACGTACCCTCAACAGCTGCATGAGGGGCTGCAGGCTCTTTTTGCCCACCAGCTTAGGGGAGCCCCAGTGGCTCTGCAGAAACTCCTTGTTCACCAGCGTCTGAACCACAGAAACCACATGGATGCATGAGTTGATTACCACAGCCTCTATACCACATTGATGTGTGTGTGTTGATATATTAATATCACAAACTGGGTTTGCAAGCAATGTGGTATACGAATTGAACAATACTGAACAGTTCAAAGAAACCACATTTGTGTTGAATAGCACAACCTCTACACTCTGTAATACACTACACAGGCTTCAATATTGAACAGTCTGGTTTACAGGTCACAGAAAACACATTAATGTGTGTTGATATATATCACAAACTGGGTTTGCAAGCAATGTGGTATACAAATTGAACAATACTGAACATCCGATTCACAGTTCAAAAGAAACCACATTTGTGTATCTTGATTAGCACTGCCTCTACACTCTGTCATACACTATAAAAGGTAAAGGTAAAGGTGTCCCATAAACTAAGCAGTCGCAGGGGAGTGAGGCATCAGAGACCTCAGCTTCTCTAGGGGCCAGCATATTGAGGGCGGTGCCCATCTCTTCTCCCTCGTTGCTTTACTTTCCCTGACCCTAAAGAGGGCAGGTACCCATTGACAGCTGGGTGAACTGGGGGACTGTACTGAAGCCAAGGCACGCAAACGGTTACCCATCCAACTGGTAACCACGCTTGATACTGCTTAACTTTAGCTTGGGGAAAGCAAGTGCTCTGACCACTGAGCTATCCCGCCCCCATAAATGAATCATTTGGATGAGACTATCAACCGAGGCACTGTGTGCGCATGCATGTAGAACATCTTGCGCACACGTTAAAACTCCATTCCGCCTTTCAGAAGAGCAGGCCATTGTGTGCCGGTAAGAGCGGATGACAAAATTATTTTAAAAAACCAGCATGCACACAAGCGTCGTGTTTAGACACCATCCATGAGGAAAAATCGGGGAGTTGGAGTCCCCAGGGCGGCTCAAGGCTGTATATGTTATATATACAAAATAAATAAATGATGGGTAGGTGTTGCACTTGTGGCGACGCGCTCTCCCCAGGGAGAGCAGCCTGAATTTCATGCAGAGAAATCTGCTGTGACATAAAGTAGTATAAATAGATAAACAAATAAAATATTAAAAAAAAAAAATAAATAAACAACATTTTCACCCCCAAACACGCAGCACACCTACCTGGTCTTTATTCCGACAGGCCAGGAGCAGCAAGAACCTGCCAGGTGGGCATTCCTCCCAGCCC
>CM060342.1:2769543-2809543 GCA_030674155.1 Stramonita haemastoma | reverse complement strand
GATATAATATATAATCTGAAAATATTTACCCAGAAAGAAAAACCATATAAATTTTTTTGGGAAAAAAAAGTATACTCTGGATTTAAACCTGATGTGACAGGATTAAAAGTAGTTCCTGAAACTAGGAAAGCATTGCAAATCATAAAATAATTAACAATAATAATATTATCCCTACGTTATTAAAGAAGATTACCCCTATTTCCCTGGTCTATAAATAGGCCTTAAATTACTAGAGACTTGGCATGTTGCTGAGTTGGTAGTAATCAAATTTGCTCGAAATCAGGCTATTTACCCGGTTTGATCCAGCTTCTAAATTTTCTTACTTTTTACTGTTAGGCCTATATGCTAAGCGTTTATATTTTATTCTCCCGTACAGTAGGCCTATTGAGGTCTACCCAAGAACACACATGTATGCCGTACAAGTAGTTGTTGAACGGACATAAAGCATGGGTACACAGCGTGTCTCTTACCTTCGATTTATTTTGCAGAATCTGTTGGCACAATTTTTCAGCAGCATCGACACGCGCAGCATCATTGCCTTCAGCAAGAGTCCAGAACAAGTTCAGTAGAACTTTGTCTATCTTGTGGACATTCTTTTGTTTTTCACCGGCCATCTCTCGTTCTGTCTGGTTTGAAGCCATCATGAACATGTGGACAACCATGGGCCTCGTACTTCCGGTTTGAAGGAAAGAGCACTCTCGTTGAGGCCTAGGTTTTTCTCACGAGGGAGTGTTGTTTGTTTGGCTACACATTGGTATCAATTTTGACTTCTTTTTTTTTATCACTCTTGTATTCGCGCTGCACCTACCAAGGCATCCACAGACATAAAAACCATTTTTTCAGAAAGACTAGCCCCTGACACAAAAGTTATGTGATTTTCCACAAATTTGGTAGGTTTGTAATTTTTTTTTAATTTTTCAGCAAACACTGTACCCCCTGAGATCTTTGGTGTCTGCTAGCCTCCTAACCCCAATCGTTGTAGGCCTAACTGGCGAGAAAAGCGAGTCAGGCGAGTCAGGCTAGCCGGAAGCGTTGTAAAGGCGGCAAGTTAAACGCATATTTTGCAAGACGCTCATAGTAGAAAATGGCGGCTTTTTTTGCAGAGAGATCTTCTGTCCGAGTTGGAGTCAAGTATTTGGACAACACTTATTTCAATTGTCGGATTCCCAAGGTTTTCTGGGACAGAATTGCAAATGGTAAGTGTTTTTTCAGTATTCTTGCGTGATTTTATGTGGGTAATGGGGAGAGGGATGATTTTCTACTAGTTTGTTTCAGTTGTGCTGCTCCTTTCGTTACTTTCACATGTTTGTCTTATCTCGGCGAATCCTTCTGTCGGTCCAATACGTTCTACATGTATTTGCTGTGACAGTGACTGTATGTTTGAGATGAAAATAATCAATTATTATGTCATCAGTGATAGTTATACATTGCATCGTTACATAGTAATACGTCGTATCCTTTAGGTAGCGTGTTTTTGCTGCAGGGTCATATAGCTACTGGAGACTGCAGAACTTGTTTGGTGAGGTCAGCGAACTGCAGGTGCCGACTGACCAGAAATATATTAAACAACTGGTCGAGGGGGGGATAGGCGAGTTGCCGGACGGTGTGCTCGGGAAATTGACCGAGGACGCCACCCAGCCGGAGCAGGCCCCTCCATCCGTGCTGCAGACATCGGTAGGCCTATCCATCAGTGACAATTTTTTTTAATTTTTGGCGCGCGTGGGTGTGTGTGTGTGTGAGAGAGAGAGTGAATGAATAAGTGGGTATGCAATGCATTGTACTGCACTGCACATTTTCTTGATGATGTTCTTATTTTATGTTTATTGTCTGGTCATGTAATATGTTGTGTACTGTATGTGCATGCATTTTTTCCTAATTTTTTGTGCTAGTCAATTTTTTCACCTTCATATGTAACCTAATTGATTTGATTGTACAGCGCAGTAAGCCCATGTTTTGGGGAATTTTGCGCTATACAAGCCTCCATTTTATTTTTATTATTTTATTGCTACATGTTATATAATTTTATTTTTATATATATATATATATATATATATATTACATTGTTTCATGTTCCTTTGCACCCAGCAAAATAGAGAGGATCATCTCAGGACGGTGTTGCTTTGACAAGTAAATGTGCTGCCATACAAGGGTAATAGTCGCAACACAGGGTGAAATCAAACTCACAGTATTCTGACACCGAGCCAACTAGTCCAAAACACTTCACACTATACATGTCACAAAAATTAATTAGGTTGCAAAGAAATTAATGGAGACAAAAAAAAAAGTATACATTTATTATTATTTTTATGTTACAGCAGATACCACAGAGTTCCAGCCCAATCAGGCAGATGAAAACCTCACCCAGTGTGGATGATGGTGGGGAAGGTGAGGCTCAGGCATCAGATATAGAGTTGTTGTTTGTTTGTTTTCTCTCCATTTCTAAGTTCTGCCCCATGGTTTGGGAGTTGTTTTGTTGTTGTTGTTTTTTTCTAAAGAACACATGGGCCAGAATAGAATTTAGATTTGAACATTCAAACCAACACAATTATCGACCTCAGAAAAAGAAGATGAAAACCAGCACAACATTTTTTTTTTTTTTTTAATTGATAATGATGGAAGTAGTATCCAAAACTAGTTTGGGCCCAAAAATAACTCTTGTGGTTATGTTAACCCTGTCCTTAGTTCAGTGTGCTTTCTTCTTTTTGATTTCCATGATGGAAATTTGTGAGTTTCATGTGGCATAAAAGCATCTGTAAAGGAATGTATACTTTGCTCAGTGTACTTTTATGACTTTCATTTTTGTTGTAGGAAGCCAGACCGAGGGTGAGGATGCCCGCCTGTGGCCTCATGCGGCAGTCCTCTTATTATTAGATGTGTACAAGAAGAAGAGGCATCTTCTTCAGTTGCCAACATTGAAGAGGGAAGAGGTGTGGAGGGGTATTGCGGCAGAAATGAGGAACCATGGCTACCATTTCTCCGCCAACATCTGCTGGAAAAAGTGGAACAATTTAAAGTGTCGGTAAGTGTGTTCATATTGACATTGCTGAAGGCACACCCTGTTTGCCTACCATAGTTACACTATAGTACAAAGTGTAATGATCATCATACAATTACAAACATTTGAGTCATTACGAAGCTTGCAGCCTGTTAACACTGACATGGATGGCCTACTCTTCCAAAAGGCAGAAAAGGTTTTAAACTGTACGCAAGATGGTCTCTGTGTGTTCGTACATGGGGCTTCAGTTTATTGTCTCACCCAAAGGACTTTTATGGAAGTAGAGTCAGTATTGATTAATCTTTGCGACCTGATCTGAGACTGATGTTTTGTGTTTTGAGGACTGGACAGATTATCTTTTGTTTTTTGCAGTACGATTGGTGATTTGTATTGTTTATGTTGTAGTGTAGTAGGTTGTGTTGTGAAATATATGTTGTAAACCCAACTTGCTCGGTCTGGAGAGTTACTTTGAACAAAAGGTGTTATTCGTCACATTCACAGTGTATTCAGTGTGACTGCTGAGTGAGTTGAGGTAATTAATTTATATTTCCACTCGCCTACTTTCATCCTCTCTATATTTCTTTCCCCTATTTTTCTACTATCCTCATTCTATCCCCCCTTTATCACTCCCCGGCCCATAAGTAGTCGAGCCCTACTCCTCTTTAGGGTTACTGAAGAGAATAGGAATTAGTCTAGGACTCTATATTTCCAGTATCGAATTAGGCGGAATGGGAATAAGAGTGGCAACCTAGATAATTTCCCTGTAGGACCCTCTACATAGGTTCTTGGAGTCAAAGGAACTAGATTGAAATAGGCCGTGATGTTTTACAGAATGTTTGCATGTGTCAGTTGGAAGAAGTAAGAGTGAACTTGACATTTTGTCTCTGTTTTCAGGTACAAAATCATCTGTGACAGAAACAAGGCCACTGGCAGGAGGAGGTCCAGCTGGGCCTATATGGATGTCATGGCCGACCTGCTTCACGGCGACCCAGCTGTGGTTCCACCTGTGGTGATCTCCTCACTCAGCGGGGTTACAGGTGTGTTGTAATGAAAGTCTCAACATTAAAAAAAAAAAATGATGAACATTTTCTATGCACTTCTCACAGAAAAGTAATTAGAGTGGAGCCCAATGATAAATAGGTAAATTACCATGTAACTTTGCCAACAACATTTTTGTCTTCCTTTCAAGGTTCTTGAGTGCATATAGTACTGGCTACAACAAATTTCTGCTTGCTTCTTTTCAGCGTTCCCTAGTTAGTCCGGTCATAGTGACAAATCCTGCCGTCTGCCTCAGCGACACAACCAAGCCCCATAGCTTCTCCCCATAGCTCCTCCCCATAGCTCCTCCCCATAGCTTCTCCCCATAGCTTCTCCCCATAGCTCCTCCCCATAGCTTCTCCCCATAGCTCCTCCCCATAGCTTCTCCCCATAGCTCCTCCCCATAGCTCCTTCCCATAGCTTCTCCCCATAGCTCCTCCCCATAGCCAGGGTTCGCGATGACCGGTAATTGTCGGTATTTTACCGATTGTATACAGGGAATACCGAAAATTTTCGAAGCAGCCGGTACCGCGCACCGATTCTGTTTGCCTGTGACCGATTAGATTTCCGTCTCAAAAAAAAAGTCTGAAGTGACATTTTCTGACAGTCTGTCATGCGCCTGTACTGTGCTTATGCAGCGCCAGCCTCATTAGCCTAGCACGCAGAGCAGCAAGCTTTAACTGTGAAAGAATAGAGCTTTGCGCTCTTCTCAGCATGACAGTAACTTCCATTCACAATGAGTAAATGGGGCCTAGATTTATTTATTCTTTATTCTTTTAATCTTTAATATCAAGGATAATGGAATAAGCACTCCTGTGCTTTTTTACATTCAGTCCCCATGTGTATGCAGTTTTGTAAATGTCATCTGTTCCCACCGGCACACGATGGCCTGCACTTGCGAAAAGCGGAGGGTCTTTGACTATGAATTTGCGTGTTGCTTTGAAAGAGAAGAGTCGGAAACAAAATCTAAATTGAACGAAAGATCTAGATGAGTGCTAAGCATAGAAACAAGAAAGAAGAATATAAGGCTCACGAATGATGCCATGCAAAACAACAGACCGACACAGACAGTGGCACAGGCGCTAGAAAAAAATCCTATTTCCTGCGTGGCTTCGTGCCCAAGAAGCGAGTGGCAGCAGCACGGTAGTCAAAGTCTGAGAGATTTGCGTTCAATTTAGATTTAGTTTTGCTGCCGAACAATCCCCCCCCCTCCCCCACCCCCTCACTGAATAGTTTCGTTTTGTTCACAGTATGTACCGGATTTTATTTTCTGGGGACCGATTTTGGGGGAGTTGGTCAAGATATCTCTGAAATGGCAACTCGCAGTACCGGTTTTAAAAAATCCTAGCGCGAACCCTGCATAGCTTCTCCCCATAGCTTCTCCCCATAGCTCCTCCCCATAGCTTCTCCCCATAGCTCCTCCCCATAGCTTCTCCCCATAGCTCCTCCCCATAGCTCCTCCCCATAGCTCCTCCCCATAGCTTCTCCCCATAGCTCCTCCCCATAGCTTCTCCCCATAGCTCCTCCCCATAGCTTCTCCCCAAGGTCCACCTCACTTGGCCATGTCAGGCATCGCAGAGCCCTAGACTTTGGCTTCTGTCTCTAATGACTTTTCTGACATCTTTGTTGCAGTGAACACTCCTGGGGATTCAGGTACAACAACTGCCACAACAGCACCCACGCTGACCCCAAGATCACCCGTCACTTCCTCATCGAAGGCCAGCCTGCTGGCGCTTTCCTCTGTATCCACCCCCCCAAAACGTACTTTCGAAGTGGACGGTGAAGATGGAGCCGAACAAAAGCGCATGCGGATGCAAGGGCTCACAGAACCCTCCCAATGGATGAAGGAATCAGCCGAGAGGATGCACAGAACCTTAGAGCGGACTGCTGCGGCTGTGGAGGAGCAAAACAAAATCCTTAGGGAGAAAAACAAAATCCTTAGGGAGAAAAACAAAATCCTTAGGGAGTTTCTGGAGAAAATGTGAACTCCTTCAGAGCCTCAACAATTCGGTCCAAGGCTTTCTTTACTTCAGTGCAGATCTGGTGAAATTTTGGTGTTTATAACTACAACAAACACAGTTATGAAATGGTATTTGCATTTAATTCTTTCCTTTTTTTTTTTTTTCTTTCATGTTCTAGTCCAATGCATATGCTTAAGAAAAGCTTGCCATTTTTCTTTCTTGTCAAATCAATGTGATTACGGAAAACTTGCTGTTTGTCATTATTTACATATTTAGCACCTTGAAAAGCAATACATTGGAAACTTGTTAAGTCAGCATCCTGTAATTTATCAAGTTCGCCGTTTATTTCAGCATACCCATGCTGGTCCTGGCCTCTAATTCTCTTATGCTGTATAAGATGTCGACCTGCTGAGGAGTTATCAACCCTAAGTCTGATGGTCTCCAGGGGGGTCGATTTATTCAGTTTCCAACTTATTGTTGTTTGTACTACAGTCGGGGCCCCATTGTAAGAAGCTCGCTTACAGTGAATCCCCCTTAAAAGAAAGCAACAAATCTGGTTCTGTGGGACGTGTTCTTTATTATGACTTAAGTTAAGAAAGGTCAGATATAAGAATCTCGCTTATAAGAAACCCCTCTTAGAAGAACGTCAGTTCATGTCCCACCAAGGATGTTAGCTGAAATATAGGAAAGTCTAGTCAGTTTTGAGAACTTTACTTTGCAATAGGGAAACCTCCTTCAGTCAGTTTCCTATATAAGCGAGTTCACCAAACCGAAAGCATTTCCACCAGAATTTCAATTTCAATTGTTGCCTTCAGGACGTTGTTTTCAATGCCACAACAGCAAAACAAACAGAAAAAAAGGAATTCCTTTGCGCCAGTAGCTATCCGAGTTCTAAACTCATAACACTGACTGAGGTTGTTTTTGTTTGTTTGCTCTTTTTTGTTTGTGTGTGTGTGTTTTTTTAACTTCTCTGAATTACTTACCTGCCACTGTTATGTATGTAGCCAATGCATACAGGCGTGCACATACATGCATATGTACCCATAAAATAAGTATGTCTTATTTTTGGCTTTATTGATTTTTTAATTGCTTGTAAATTCAAATGTCTTTCTACCAATTGGGGGGGGGGGACTGGTGGGTGTGGATTGTATGGGGAGCGGGGGTGCGTGCATGTATGTATATGTGCGGGTGCAAACGCGTGCCTATAATATATAAATAATGGTGATGATATGTCTTTTCTAATCAATGGTTTTTAAGAACATTGTATCTAAACATTAGTGCGTGTGTGCGAGCGCGCGCGCTTAGAGTATGAGTGTTTGTGACATTTTTATTTGAAGTTATATAATGTTTGAACAAATATGAAATGTAGCTACTTTGTGTGTTTGATTATGATTTGTATCAATATGCCTGTCAGTATTGTAATTGCCCTTCAGGGATGATTAAAGTGATTTTGACTTTGACCAAAAACCCAACTTGATTCTTTCACTTCAGGAAATTTTGTCGTCACACCAGATGTGGCTGGCAAGTTTTGAAGACAGGCACATAAAAAGCATCATTTCTCTAATAACATTGTGTTTCTTTTTCATTTATTTGCATTACATGGACTCTCACGCACAGCATGTATTTTTCGCAACAGCTTGGGCAGGTCCCTTTAAGCACCTTCCTTCCCCTTTTTGATTGCTGGAATCGGAAAGGCGAAGCCAGCCTCAGATCTCAAAATTTGTGCCAGTACTTCAAACGTGTTGTTGCTGTGGCTTGAATTCTCACAGTGAACACTCCTAAGTTTCTCTTGTCAAACCGGTCGTGAAAACCAATACATGCATAAAATTTGAACAAGTCAGTCTAAAAAGTACAGCCTCTTTTATTTTATCTTGTTGAGCATATGGCGTTCTCATTCAAGTGGCGTTTGTTTCCAGTAAATGACCATACATTTATTTACTTGTGTTAGTTATTGTGACTTTATCTTCAAGCAAACTCATGAAATGCAGAATCCTGTTGACAATGACAGTTTCTTTTTTATAGTTTCCCTGCTGTTTCAGTCGTAGGCTTTCAATAACACCCAATCAAAACTTATTTCAAGCTTGTTATCTATACCAGTACCAGTTAGGTGTCTGGTAGTAAGTTTTTATTCAATTTTTTCAAGGTGCCTTTACGATTTTTTAACGACTTTTATTCCTGTGATAAGTGATACACCGAAGATCTTGAGCCAACAGTCAAGCATTGATCACTTTATATATTTTCTTTCTGAAAAGTTTCTGCTTAAAAAGTCATGGCTTTTCGTTATTTACAGAAATAAAAGTTGTTGAATCCACAAAATTCCTCTGTGTGTGTGTGTGTGTTAAGTTGATTTAGATTTTGAACATTATACCATTGTCGTTGAATTTCAACTAGAACATGGAGCCAGACTGAGTCACCCACCTAAGTGAGGTGGTGACCACAACGTCCCTCCAACGACCGTCTCCCTGCGAACCTCCAACCCCAAAGGCTTTGACATAAAACTGACCACAGGCACAGAGGTCTATGGGGAAACTGAATCTGAGGTCACCATGAGACCAGAACAACGGGAGCCACCGAATCAGAGGCATTTTTCATTATTGCATCCTGATCAATGGGGATGATGTAATGCTGCTGCTGTGGAAGTGCATCCGCTTTGAGACTACTTGACAGGGTTGTACTCTTCGCTTACTGTCATAATATATCCTGGCATCAACCGGGCCTGTGGGATACAGACACCTGCAGTGTTGGTCAGGTAATTAGAGCAACTCTGAAATTCGCATCCGTAAAGTGAATGAAGCTCAACTGTGTGGTTCCAGTCTCCCCACTGAGTCCACAGCACACTCGCTCTGGGTAGGAGCCCGCTGGTGTCTGAAAAATCCCTATGACTCATGGGACTCGAAAAGAAGAATAGTACTTATTATGGCAACCCCTAATGGGATGTCATTTTGAAACCCCCCTTCCCACCTATCACGCCTCTAATTCAGACAACACAAAACGGACACCAATTAGATAATATTTCCAACATTTATTACAAACATCCAACCATTTACTCAACAAAAAAACCACTAATTCTACCACTTACATACCTCAACATCACAACAATACAATCTCACCAGCTTCACGCTCAGAGTCAAACCCAACCTCACTTTTTCCAATCTGTACACGATATCAATGGCTCACAATTCTAACTCATCTCCCGCTGAAACCTGCACTAAGAGTGCTCTTGAGATAAACACCACTTGCCAGCCGTCAGTTTGCGCCTAGCCGCCGGACCAGTCACATCAGGAGAGTGCCTTCCTTCTCTGTTTTCTGTTCTGTGCCTTTCTTTTAGAGTGTGTGTGCACAATGATCTTTCTTTTTCCTGTTGGATGTGTACAGCCTTTCTTGTGTTCTAGGCTTTGGAATTTCTGTGGTGTAGGCTGTGGGGGGAAATGTGTATATATACATAATTTTAACCCATTTGGGCAATTTAAAACAGACTTGTCTGACTCAACTGTGAGAACCACCCTAGTGATAACAGTCACCCCTTTTCTCTTCCTTACTTGATGAGGAAGTTTTTTCTGCTAAACTCAACAGATGTTCCCTCAGCTAGTTTACACACAGCATGTGCCTTGATTCAGTAACTTGGAGGCTAAATGAGGCCATAAAATCCATAATTTGGGAATAAACATAAACAACACCATTAATCTCTGGATGATGTTTTACCTGAATTTGAGGAAATAGAGACAATTATATTCCCCCACTCAGCCCCTTGTTTAAATTGAAATGGAGTATACTTCAGATGAGAAGAAAAGAAATATAGGAAAAGAGGGAGAATACTCATCTCCTTTCCTCCTCACCCTACTTTTTGCTGCACTGCCAGCCACTGTAGGGACCCCCCCCCCCCCACCTCTTGTCAGATAAGAGGGCTGACTTACATTAAACAGATGTCAATGCTAGAGGATGCCAGGGTCAAGGTCATACTGGCCAAGTACCGCATTCCACCGGACTCTGTGCTACGCACAAATCAAGGAGTCAGGTCAGCTATAATGCCTACGGCAGTAACAGCTGGCTGTGGAATATACAAAATGGAGCATTGCTTATTCAACAACGATGCACGTACACTGCTGTGAACTTACGTGCAGGTCAGCATAGCTATAAGGAAACCTGCACAGCCAAGGACACCCTGGCAGACGTCCTTGCCCTTACAGAGCATGCAACCTTTGACCTCTCACCTAGTAGAGAGAAACGCATAACATGCCACTCCATAGACAGTGCAGGCCTTGGTGCTACGCACACACAGCCGTGAGCCGTGAACTGCTTTTACCCCAATGGGGCAAATTTCACAGAGCTCTGAAAGAGGCCAAAGTTATTCAGAAACTGAGCATCTCACTCAACGAGTGTAGGGGGGAAAGCTTGGGGTCAAGGCTAGTGTCATGGGGGTCACAGCAGCAACAGCAGTTGGCATATTTCGTTTTATTTTGGGGTGGTGCTACCAGCCAGACAACCATTGATATTCTGAGGGCAATGGGAAATCCCCGAGAGATGAAAGGTGTGATGAAAAGTTTGTAAGGAAACCATCCTTTCCCTTTCCAAATGAGTTCATTTTAAAATAAAATTAATATTCCCATTGGAGTAATAACTTCATGATAAAATCTTTTATTGCTTTTTTTGCAATTTGATTGCATCATTGCATTGCATTTATGGCATGGCAATTAAGAGAGAAGTGGAATTAAGTCACTTTTGATATATTATAAGTAATTGACACAGTCAAAGGGATGACAATGTTCCTTGAGTTATACCCCACAGACTCTAAGTAGCTCGGTAGGAAATGAGGCTGTAGATTCAGAAATCAATAACTCAATATATTATTTTTGTGAAAAATCTTTGTTTTGTAAGAGAATGAGCCTGTAAAAGTTGTTATATTTCCATAGGAAATGGAATCTATTACATGATTCTCAGTTTGAAAGCCTTCAACGAAAATATAGAATGTAAAAAGTTGGATATGGAAACATATTAGCAGGCCTTAGATTTTATCACAACAGGCCGTTTATTTGCATAAATTGATCTGCATCATGCAGTTTATTCAGTGGCCCATTTTTGAGTGTTGCACACGTTTCTTGATAGAAGGGCAAGTTATACTGTTTCTAAGCTTCAATAAGTGTTTTTTTTTTTATCATATTCTCATCATTTTGAGCATGGTAGTAGGGGATACAGAACATGAGACAGAAGTCATGGAATGGGCTGTTGACATAGTCAAATCAAACTGATATTTTGGGGTTTGCAAAAAATGATTAAAAATCATAATTAAACCCATGCAAGAAAATCATCCAATAAAGGGTTTTGTTATCAACTCTCAGGAGCTGAGTGTCAGACTTACTGAAGAAAGAGAACTTGAGTCTTTCAGTGCTTGCAGTCACCTACTAAAGCAAAGAAAAGCTAAAATTTTAATGACCTCTTGTTAGGCCCGAGGGCTGCTAGTCTGTTGCTAGCTTGATGGTGTTCCCCATGGGAAACTCCTTTGCCACACTCTGAAATGCAGTAGAAACACTGTTCACGAGTAATAAGTGTGCCGGTAATTCCGACACAAGACTCTTTAGTTATCTCAAACTGAGAGATGTTTCTGGCCTTACAGGCTTTACTGTCCTCTGCTGTTGATAGTCAGTTCTAGTAGATCTGACAATAGCACAACTCTTAGTTGTATTAACTAAAGGGGATCTAGCAGATCATAAACCTGTGACATTTGACCAAAGAATTCTGAAAATGATGTATCAGCAAAGATATCACAATCAGTTATGCTTGCACTGCTTGGTCAGAAAATTGTAAGTCATGAAATTGTCCATTTCATGGTATGTTGAATGGTAGTTTGTACTAAGCCATCTTAAAGAGGCTGTAGCATTACTTGCTTTCTTCCCTGAAGGGGACTCTTGTGCTGCATGCATAAAACAAACTACCTGTTCTAGATATATATCTTTTGACTTGACTGACATGCTTACGCAATTGATGCTTGCATTATCAGCTTGATTATCCCTCTTTCCATTGTTTTCCGACCCTCTTTCTTTGCGCTGCTTCCAAGAGTACTGCCAAAGAATGCCAGACAAAACAGAAGGAATAACTGTTGTGCCTCTGCAGACAAACCCAGATGTTTTATCTCTTGGTGTAAAAAAGGGAGATAATCAGACCCCAGCTTTTCTCAAATAGAGATAGCTTCTGTATCAATCCATGATCCCAACCTCAAACACCATGTGAGGAAGGAACTCAAGGTACTGATAAGCAAATATCTGACAAAGATGGAATACATGTGGCCCACGCTGCCGACACCATCATGCTTCCCTAGCAGGCATCCACTGTTTAATATACAACATGTACATCAACAAGTGGCAGTGGTAGGCTAAGGTTTCACCTCTTTCAGTCAACCGCATCATTTTTCTAGCCTTTCTCAAATCAGAAGAGAAAGCCTCACTATCTGTACATGTACTGTACGGCAAAGTCAGTTAGCTGCTATCCTAACAATTTTGATGGTGTTAATGTTCTTTTGGTATTACATACCTAGTTAAAATATTCATGGATGGGGCTCTGAAGCTAATCCAGTGCTGACCAGTCAAAGGAAAGGATTAAAACCTGTGATGCCAATGTGGAGTTATTATATATATTAAAATGTTGACACTGGAAGAATTTTTAAAATAAAGGGGGAAAAGCTTACCATGCTTCTTACTCCCCTCACTGGACAATGTTGCCAAACCTGAATGCATTAGACTTGTCAGGCATGTCAATGATGGACAACAAAATGTACTTTTTATTTGCAAATAGCGTATTGAAGCATACATGACATGGGGATCACCAGGATCCTATAGAACTGACTAAATGCAATGATTGCAGAGCTAGGTGTTGTAGCAACACTAATATAATACTTGAAAACAGCTTCTCTGAGAAAAGACAATAAAACAAAATTTTTCATTGCCTTACAGGCCCTCAACATAGTGTTAACAGAGACACTATTATTATAGCTCACTGGAAGCCATACACTCTAGATGATGCAGACTAAGATACTGATGTTTATACAGCACCAGCCTACTAAGGTGGTTAGTGCTCCTGCCCCAGGCTGCAGGTGCCTATCAGTGTTGTTATGACAGCTGCTGGCTGGACTAGGGAGTCTATTTACACCTGCTTTTATAGCAAAATGATTAACTGTGGCAAACCACACTTTGGACAGGTCTTTATGAAATACTATCTTGTCAAAGATGAAGTGTGATCTGTTCTTTTTGCAACTCATAACCACTGTTGCTCTAAATATCTCAAGAGCACTCTTAGTGCAGGTTTCAGCGGGAGATGAGTTAGAATTGTAAAAGACAAGGTGAGACTTGCCTGGTAAGTTGAATCTTGTCGAGAATTCTGACGAATTTCTCCCGATGAAACCGGAACAGAGTGCACTTGCCCTCCCTTTAATTCTGTTACCCACCCATATAGACCAGTAGCTCTATAACCTGTGTGTTGTATCTTCACTGACTCAGTGTTTATTCGTTGCACTCTCAATGACTGACGGCTGGCAAGTGGTGTTTATCTCAAGTGCACTCTGTTCCGGTTTCATCGGGAGAAATTCGTCAGAATTCTCGACAAGATTCAACTTACCAGGCAAGTCTCACCTTGTCTTTTACAATTATTAAGCATCCACATAAACTTACAGTCATATGATAATCTAAATCAAACTCAACACCAATGAAAACAACGTATCCAAACCATGTATCTTATGTATCAAAAAAATATGTCTTCCACTCTCACCACACCAGCTATCTGGCATTGTCAGGAAACTCACCCCCCCACCCCCCCCAGAAGTCCACAACAACAACACGGCCATCTATAGACCTTTTCAATAAATCTCAACAGGCCCAATCCACAGAGATGTCGTGTTCAAAAGGGGGAAAAAAACCTTCCCAAGTCCTCCAGCACAACACACAGAGGTAGATACAGTTCTGAAGTCCTCTGGCACAACAGGCACAGGTAAATAAAGTTCTCAAAGTGCAAACAAATTACAACCAGCAATCAGTCACCTCCGCGAAATTCACCACATGTCCATCACCCGCACTCTATTGAACTACATGGCCCCCCAAAAATAAAACGGCGTGTAATCTGTCTTTTTTTGTTTTTGTTTTTTTATACTTGGTTATTTATCAATATATCTACTTATTTATCTAATCTTTTATTTTGATGGAATAAGTGCTATTCTGATTTTTTTTTTACATCCAGTTCCCGTATGCATACAGTGTTGTAAATTTTGTCATCTGTTCCCACCGGCACACGATGGCCTACTCTTCTGAAAAGCGGAAGAGGTTTTAACATGTGCTCTAGATGTTCTGCGTGCGATTGCACACGGGACCTCGGTTTATAGTCTCATTTAGTAGGATTTTGTGAGGTAGTGAAGTCGGCACTGATGTTAACTCCAGAGATAGGAACTGGGGCCAACAAATCACAGTACAATGCATCACTGTAACCAGTATGTTGTTGTTGTTGTTTTTTTTTGGGGGGGGTTCGGGGGGGGGTAGTTTTTTTTAAGGAGGGGGGGGGAGGGTTTTTGTTTTGTTTTGTGCTGGAATGGCAAGGCAAGGCAAGGCACATTCTTGTATTTCGAGGATAATGAATAAGCAGTCGTGTGCTTTTTTTTTTTTTTTTTTTTTTTACATCCAGACCCAACAACCAATAAACACAAAAGCACCAAAAATTAACCACTGTTATTCCTGCCTCTTACTAACATCATGTTTTTATATCTGTTTTTTTTTCACTACACAATAATAATATCTATTAGTTTACTACGTGCGTGAGATATATATATAGATATATATAGATTTTTTTTTTTTTTTTTTTTTATAATGGAGGAATATTTTGAAATCAGCTTGTCGTTGTAGGTTGTATTACATTCCCATCAGAGATGTCCGATTTGGGGACTGGTGTCTATTTGATTTTTTAGTGATTTGTTCTTTTATATTGAGGATAATGGAGTAAGCACTCTTTAGTCTTTCGGATGAGACGATAAACCGAGGTCCCGTGTGTTACATATCACTATTTAGCGCACGTAAAAGAACCCACGGCAACAAAGGGGTTGACCCTGGCAAAATTCTGTAGAAAAAAAGCCACTCTGATTGGGGAACAAAAATTACAGTTGCATGCAGGAAAAAGAAAAAAAAATGGGTAGGCGCTGCACTAGTGGCGATGCGCTCTCCCCAGAGAGAGCAGCCCCAATTTCACGCAGAGAAATCCGCTATGACATAAAGTGGTACAAAATACAAAATACTCATGTGCTTTTTTTTACATCCAGTTCATGTGTGTTGTGTAGTTTTGTAAATCTTGTCATCTGTTCCTATCGGCACAGGATGGCCTACGCTTACGAAAAGCGGAACAGGATTTAATGTGTGCGCAAGATCTGCGAGCATTCGCACATAGGGCCTCGGTTTATAGTCTCATCCAAAGAATTTTTGAGGAGAGTGGAGTCAACACTGATGTTAACGCCAGGGGGAAAATCCCCTCAAATGGGAATTGAACCTGTGTCGTCAGATTGCGAGCGCAATGTTCTGACCACTAGGCTATCCCTTCCCCGTTCAAAAAGGATCAGCTCGTTCTCACTTGGTCAGCCATTACGCGTTATTTGATGACCCGGTTGGATTCTCGTTGGAGGGGATTTTTCCTCTGGAAATAACATCAGTGCTGACTCTACTACCCTCAAAAGTCTTTCTGATGAGACTAGGCCTATGAACCGAGGCCCCGTGTGCGAACGCACGCACACGTTAAATCCTGTTCCTCTTTTCGTAAGATTAGGCCATTATGTGCCGGTGGGAACAGATGACAAGATTTACAAAACTGCATACACATGGGGACTTGATGTAAAAAAAAATAATAATAATAAAAAGATTTTTTTTTAAAGCACATGAGTGCTTATTCCATTGACCCCGATATAAAAGAATAAATTAATAAATAAATAAATAAATAAATAAAGCCATTACAAGCAGCAAAGCCAAGGAGCAGGTCCCCCTGGTCTGGTAACGATTTGAAAGTGTGAAATCAGTAATGTTGTTGCTGTGATTGTATAATGAACGTCCCTGCAGAGATTCAAAACCAATAGAAACATTTGATTTGAAAGAGTGAAATCATTAATGTTGTAGCTGTGATTGTATAATGAACGTCCCTGCAGAGATTCAAAACCAATAGAAACGTTTGGTCTTTTTTATATTTGCTTATGTAAACACATGTCTGTAGGGGGAGTTATCAGTTTTTAAAAAAAGCTAATTTTAGTAAAGGTCGTTGATTTTTTTAATCAGCTATCATGGCGCAGTGGTTAGTGTCTTGGGTTACAAAGTGAAAGGTCGCAGGTTTGAATCCCATAAGTCTTTGGATTTATTTATCAATTTATTGATTCATTTTTAAAAAATTGTTCTTTTATTTCGAGGATAATGAAATAAGTGCTCATGCACTTTTTTGCATCCAGTCCCCGTGTGTATGCAGTTTTGTGAATTTTTATCATCCGCTTCGGACTCCGGGTGGTTCCTACATAGAGTGAGTGTGCTGTGGGTTCATTGGGAAGACTTGGGACTGCACACAGTTAAGCTTCATCCACTTTACAGATGGGAGTTTAAGAGTGTTGCTCAAATTACCTGACCAACACTGTAGGTGTCTCGAGCCTGGTTAATGCCAGGATATCATTTTTATTATGATAATAAGTGTAGACTATGGGGCAGGATAGCTCAGTGGTCAGAGCGCTCGCTTTCCCCCAGCCAGTGTTAAGCAGCGTCCAGCGTGGTTACCAGTTGGATGGGTGACGGTTTGCGCGCTTTGGCTTCAGTACAGTCCCCCAGTTCACCCAACTATAAATGGGTGCCTGCCCTCTTTCGGGTCAGGGAAGGTAAAGCAGTGAGGGAGAGGTGATGGGCACCGCCCTCAACATGCTGGCCCCTAGAGAAGCTGAGGTCTCTGACGCCTCACTCCCCTACGACCACACAGGTTATGGGACACCTTTACCTTTAAGTGTAGAGTACAACTCTGTCAAGTAGTTTGTAAGTTTTTGCTCTGGTCTCGTGGTGACCTCAGATTCGGTTTCCCCATACACTTCTGTGCTTGTGGTGAGTTTGCGTCAAATCCTTTGGGGTTGGAGGTTCGCGGGGGTATGATCGTTGGAGGGACGTTGTGGTGGTCGCCACCTCGGGTGGGTGACTCACTCCGTCTGACTCCGCGACTGAGCTAATAGTGTCGTTAGTAGGGGGTTTAGTAGGTGGTGTCCTGCGTATGTTAGCTCAGAACAGACACATTAAATGTTCATCATCCCTCTGTCAGGTGTGACAGGTCCACTGATCCACAGGGTGGTGTTGCAGTTTACGTGAAGAACCAGCGACATTGCAGACAACAACAAAAAGATAATAAATAAAATAAAAAACAATAATAAAAAAGCGACATTGCAGACCTAGAGTAGACGACCCCCGTGTTGATGGCCCAGAAGCCGTGTGGGTGGAAAAAAACCTATTATTTAAAACAAATTGTTTATTCTTTTATATCGATGATTTTTAAAAATATTTTTAATTCTTTTATATCGAGGATAATGGAATAAGCACTCATGTGCTTTTTTTTTTTTACATCCAGTCCCCATATGCATGCAGTTTTGTAAATCTTGTCATCTGTTCCCACCGGCACACAATGGCCTACTCTTACGAAATGCGGAACAGGTTTTTTTTTTTTTTTTTTTTTTTTTTTTAGCGGAACAGGATTTAACGTGTGCGCAAGATGTTCTGCGTGCGTTCGCACACGGGGCCTCGGTTTTTAGTCTCATCGGAAGGACTTTTGGGGAGAGTGGAGTCAGCACTGATGTTAACTGCAGGGGAAAAATCTCCTCGAACGGGAATCAAACCCGAGTCGTCAAATCGCGAGCCCAATGTTCTCACTAGATTCTAGATCAAGAGAACTTGCTAATGGGGCCGTTTAATCGGCCACAAGCAATAGTTTTTTTTTGGTCAACATTTTTCATGTACCCATCGGCTGCATTCGTAAGACAGGGGACGAGGGATAGGATAGCGTGGTGGTCAGAGTGATGCGCTCGTGATCTGCTGACCTGAGTTCGAATCTTGTTAAAGAGGATTTTTCCTCTGGAGTTTTAAAATTTTATTTATTTCTTTTTTTGTTATTTTTTTTTTTTTTTCTCTGAAGTTAACATTGGTGCTGACTCCACTCCCCTCAAGACTAAAAACTGAGGTCCCGTGTGCGAACACGTGCAGAACACCTTGTGTACACGTTAAAACCCGTTCTGCTTTTCGGAAGAGTAGGCCATTGTGTGCCGGTGGGAACAGACGACAGAATTTACAAAACTGCATGGGCTACACACGGGGACTGGATGTAAAAAAAAAAAGCACACAAGTGCTTATTCCATTATTCTTGATATAACAGAATACATAAAATAAAAAAAAATCTGCTTTGCAATAGTACATTTAATCATTTTTTAAAATTATTTTTTTAAAACTGAATTCAACATTTTGTTGTGTATAATCTTTTATCATATGATCAACTTTTGACGACAGGGTTTTGTTTAGAATGAAAGTCAATCAGTTGCATATTAGAAAATGGTCCATTTGAACAGAAACCAAATAGAGAGAGAGGATATCTACCTGTTTCTCCATATACCAGTGAAGTGAACGTTGTGTGCTCCCAACGAAAAATATACTTGAAAAATTTTCATTTCCAATTTTTCAATGATCGCTAGGTTTTCCTATTCCAGAATTTCACATGTGTGTGTGTTGTGTGTGTGTGTGTGTGTGTGTGTGTGTGTGTGTGTGTGTGTGTGTGTGTGTGTGTGTGTGTGTGTTTTTGTGTGTGTGTGTGTGCGTGTGTGTGTTGTGTGGCGTGTGTGTGTATGTGTTTGTATATGTGTGCGCGTTGCCTGTGTGTATATGTGTTGTCTGTGTGTGTGTGCTGTGCTGTGTGAGAGTGTGTGTGATGTGTGTGTGTGTGTGTGTGTGTGTGTGTGTGTGTGTGTGTTTTTGTCCAGTTACTTCATTTTGGTTACTCTTTACAACTGAAGATCATCTTTCACATTAATGTCTAGACTGGTCACTGAATTATGAACAGTTTAAATACATGTGTGATAAAATAGAGTATGAAAGAAAGTTTGGATATGAATTAAGTGCAAACTGATGCATATATATATATATTTTTTTTTCTATCCTTGGCTACAGCTCAGAGGTACACCAATGGTGACGTTTTGCATAGGCCATCACTTTTTCCACCATGAAGGTAGCCACATTCCAACTTCAGGGATGTATGTTGGGTGTGTTCATGTTTCCATAAACCAACAATATATATATATATGAATTATGAGATCTTTAACATGCATAATTATTCAATTTTCTGCATGTGTATATCCATGAAGGGAATGAAAGCACTGGCAAGTCTGCACTTGGAAGTTGACCTGGGAGATGGTAAAAGTCCCCACCTTTAAGTCACCAGACGCTGGCAGGATTCAAACCCACCACTTCATGAAAACATGGGATTGGAGTCAAAAGGTTTTAACCACCCGGCTATAGCGTATGTTGTGTATTTATATGTCTGAATACTTCTCATATAGTTTTGCTTTTTGAATTTGACACAAATTTGCTGGGAGGCAAATCTGGGTTAAAAACAATTCTGAAATATGGGCATGAAGACAGACAGACAGACAACACACACACACACATGCAGACACACAGTAAAAGTTAAAGTCTGTCCCGAGCCTAAAGCTCATCAGGCCGGTGCTTATCCCGTTTTCTGTGGCGTTAAGCGACTGAGAGTCATAGACTCCCCCCTGGATAGGACGCCAGTCTATCGCAGGGTTAACCCCCAACACAAGGTTGGTACCCCTTTTACACCTGGGTGGGGTGAGAAAATAGCCGTTAAGTGCCTTTTCCAAGGGCACAACGCCATAGCCGAAAGCTGGGATCGAACCCGCAACCTTTAGATTACGAGTCCAACGCCCTAACCACTAGACTACAGCGGCGGCTACACAGACACACAGATGAGACTATAAACTGAGGCCCCATGTGCAAACGCAGGCAGAAGATCTTGCGCACATGTTAAATCCTGTTCCGCTTTTTGAAAGAGTAGGCCTTTGTGTGCTGTTGAGAACAGATGACAAAATTTACAAATCTGCATACACACGGGGACTGGATGTAAAAAAGCACATGGGTGCTTATTCCATTATCCTTGATATCAAAGAATATATAAGTAAATAAATATAAATAAAGAAATAAATAAAACAACACACAAACTGTCTAATTTGTTATATTTATTTCTAATTCTGAGATCACAACACACTGGCATATGGTATTTACAGTGCATAATAACAAAATGCGTAAATGGTATGAAATTAATAATACACACATAAAAAAGCAAACTCATGCATGCATAATCATTTGATTAGCAGGACAATGATATTCAATACTCCATCTGTACCCAAGATAATATTCAAAATTTAACAAGTACAAACACACACACACTCTCTCTCTCTCTCTCTCTCTCTCACACACACACACACACACAACACACACACACACACACACACACCACACACACACACACACCACAGAATTAGAATCTATCATCTTGACATTTTACATGAAAAGGCTGATGATAAAATCATAGTAAAAAAAGAGGAATTTCATTAAAACTGACATAAGCAACAAGCTGTAGAAAGCCGTTTAAGAAAGGATATTCCATGACAGACCCTTGTGTTTACTCTCCTTGCATTAGTCAAGAAACAAGTTGCTTATAATCATTTTTGAAAAAGTTAAAAAAATTTTTTTTTTACTCTATTAACGGGATTTATCATGGCCCATGCTTACAACAAATGGTGTGATAGAGAAACTACCACAATGTTTAAAAGCAATGTATCAGAATGTGAAATTCAGGATTCAATGTGGTGGAATATTAACCCTCTTAATCCTGACCCGGGATTTGCCGGGATTAAATGAATCTCCCCCCTCCCCCCCCAGAATCCCGACCCGGATTTACATACAGCAGTTTTCCATCAGGCAGTGACCATCACTGATCACCACCACATGCTGAAGCTCTATCAGGCCAGAGGTAGGATGCAGCAGCAATACAAAGTACGTCAGAAGATTTTTGTGGTTTAAAGGAATTTTAAGGAGTAGATAAATCAAACATAACATGATCTTATTTACAGCAAAACAAACTGACACACACACAAAAAAATCTAGTTGTAAATAAACTAGGCTTCAATTAAAAGGCAAAGGAAAAGGTGGACCATAACCTAGGTGGTCGTAGGGGAGCGAGGCATCAGAGACCTCAGCTTCTCTAGGGGCCAGCATATTGAGGGTGGCGCCCATCTCCTCTCCCTCGCTGCTTTACCTTCCCTGACCCTAAAGAGAGCAGGTACCCATTTACAGCTGGGTGAACTGTGGGGACTGTACTGAAGCCAAGGCGCGCAAACGATCACCCATCTAAGTGGTAACCACAATTGATACTGCTTAACTTTAGCTTGGGAAAAGCGAGCGCTCTGACCACTGAGCTATCCCGTCCTTGAAGGTGATAGTCTTCAATTAGCTCTGCTAAATCAACAAGCCACGAAACAAAACCTATCATTGGCTAATGAACAGTTATATGCGGGAGGGGGGGGAGGGGGGGGGGGGGGTTCTTTCTTCATTTTATCTTGATTCAGTTCAGTTACAATATATCTGCTCCCTCCCTCATCCCCATTTCATGGGAAGATTAAAATATTTTTGACTCGACTTGACTTGACCCACCCATTTTTTTTTTTTTTGGGGGGGGGGGGGTTGTGCTTGAAAAAAACAACAAGCTAGATACATTCCATTCACTTGCAATGCCCTTTTCTTTTTTTTTTTGGGGTGGGGGGGGGGGGGGGGACAACAACAAACCAACCCATAGCTACATTTTCACCCCCACTTCAGCCTGACATTTTCATGAAGAACACAGCGATGTGGTTTTGTCACGACAAGCACTGACTGTTTTAAGCTGCTGCAGTCTGGAAGGTTTGTTTTCCTTCCCTGAATAGTTCACTGTGAAATGCGGGTCTGTTGAAGGGAGGAGGGGGATGTATACAGAGAGAGAGAGAGAGAGAGAGAGAGAGAGAGAGAGAGAGAGAGAGAGAGAGAGAGAGAGAGAGAGACACACACACACACACACACACACAGACAGAGAGAGAGAGAGAGAGAGAGAGAGACACACACACACACACACACACAGACAGACAGACAGAGAGAGACTGAGCGAGAGTGAGAGAGAGAGAGAGACACATAGAGAGAGAGACTGAGTGAGAGTGAGAGAGAGAGAGAGAGACAGAGACAGAGACAGAGACAGAGAGACAGACAGACAGACAGAGACAGACAGGGTGACAAAAAGTCCTTCCAATGAGACTACAAACCGAGGTCACGTGTTCGAATGCATGCAGATCATCTTGCGCACACGATTAAAGCCCATTCTGCTTTTCGGAAGAGTAGGCCATTGTGTGCCGGTGGGAGCAGAGGACAAAATTTACACAACTGCATACACATAAGGACTGATGTAAAAAAGCAAATAAGTGCTAATTCCAATATCCCCGAAAAAAAAAAGACATAGAGAGAAAGAGACAGATAGTGTGTGTGTGTGTGTGTGCATGTAAGTGAGAGACTGAGACAGACAGAATGATTAGATGGATGTGTGTGTGTGTGTGTGTGGTGTGTGTGTGTGTGTGTGTGTGTGTGTGTGTGTGTGTGTGTGTGCGTGCGCGCGCGCGCATGTGTGTTTATTTTTTATTTATTTTATTTTACTCTTTTATATTGAGGATAATGGGATAAGCACTCTTGTGCTTTTTTACATCCAGTCCCTGTGTGTGTGTGTGTGTGTGTGTGTGTGTGTGTGTGTGTGTGTGTGTGTGTGTGTGTGTGTGTGTGTGTGTGCATGCTCACGTGGGCGGGCGGGCACTCATGTGCATGTGTCAAGCTTCAACATGCAGATCTCTGATTGTGCAACAATCCAATACTTTGATATCTAAAACAATAACAGAAAGTTCTCAATATTTTGATATCTAAAACAATAACAGAAAGTTCTCGCAACCAAGTAAAAACCATAACTGATAAGAGAGAGCAGGATGATCAATGATGATGATAATGATGATGATGATGATCAATGATGACAAGCTAAAGACAAATTAGGAACACACATCGTGATCATTGTACAAAAAGTGACCCAAAATTCAATATGAACACATCAAAACGATTTACAATATAAAACTAAAAACCCAACAGATTCACACCCACAACACCAAACAACGCCTAAAATGAGATTCTTAAAAAAATCATAACCCCCCCAAAAAAACCCCACCTAAATAGATTGAGAATAAACTCCCCACAAACTTTTTTTAATTAATTATTTTTTTTTTTTTTACATTTCTTATCAACAATACCCACGCAGCAATATGAAAACGCTTATCAACTGTGAGCCGCCGCTGTGGCCTAATGGTTAGGGTGTTGTACTCGTAATCTAAAGGTTGCGGGTTCGATCCCAGCTATTCCGCTATGGCGTTGTGCCCTTGGAAAAGGCACTTTACGGCTATTTTCTCACCCCACCCAGGTGTAAAAGGGGTACCAACCTTGTGTTGGGGGTTAATCCTGCGATAGACTGGTGTCCTATCCAGGGGGGAGTCTATGACTCTCAGTCGCTTAAACGCCACAGAAACCGGGATAAGCACCGGCCTGATGAGCCTTATGGCTCGGGACAGACTTTAACTAACTATCAACTGTGCATCGTTGTGGAGTTATGTTCATTATACATGCACTGTGTTAGTCTTGTTCCGAAAAAACAAAACCAAAACTTAGTACCTTGTATTTTTTTCTTTCTTTTCACCATACTTGTTGGACATAGGTGACAGCGCACGCAAAAATCATGGATAAGGGTCAAACTTCAGAAAAATGAGATTGAAGTGTAATCTGAAAGAAGAGATCAGTCTGAACAAGACACAAAAAAACATTTCAGTTATCTTTATTACTTTCATAGATACACCTGTTTGAGTCTCCAGGTGAATGGCGACTCCGTTTTGAGATAAACCCAGTTAAAGTTTGGCAAAATTCAAATAGCAATTGTAATTGCCCTTCAGGGATGATTAAAGTGTTTTTGACTTGACTTGACTTGAGCTCTCACTTTTTTTTTCCAACAGGGAAATATTCACATAAAATACTTTCATGTCCTATTTACCAATAATACTTTGGAATTTAGCTGAAAAAAACGTTATAGAATGTAAATCTATTTCAAATTCAAAATCGATATTTTTAGCCCTAGTCGCTTTACAGGCCCACAGCACAATACTACAGCTGACGTCTTATCTACCACTTTCACAAGCAGCGTCATACATTTTCAAAAAACCATCCACGGACCCCAACCAATCAAAAAAGTCAAGGGAAAGAACTAAGGGGGCTTAGAATATGTGGCGCTCCACCACGAAATGAGTCGCTTAGCACATTACCCAATTTTGCGCTAGGAGCCATTAAAGGCAAATAGGGGTCAAGTTGTCAATTTTGAGATTTTGATTGATTAGTAAACTATGTCCGTTTCTCTACCTTATAATGAAACATCAAGGCAGAATTTTTATTCCTTTTGCTTTTAAAAGTGCTTTGAAAATACCCAAGCCCTCATTCTGAAAACCTGTTACGAAAATAAACTTGCCCGTTTCTCATTTTGTCACATCCTGCAGTCTATCATTTCAATTTGTAGTAACTTTGCACAGAATTGTCCAATTTTCAATCTGTTTTTTGTATTGGATAGCCCTTTTATTGCAAATTGATAATTTATCAATAACTAAAAATTGACCTCTGGTGCCATGCGACTCCTTATGTGGTGGAGCGTCACATATTACAAAATGGCACTAAGAAGACTGATCCATGGAATTAAAAAAAAAACTGCTTGACATAAAACTACACATTACATCCACTCTTTTTGAATTTTTAAAATTTTTATTTACGACGTGACAATGCTTATGACATGTGAATACAAGTGGTTGTTATGTACAATGTCAGAATGTCTATAATAATGCTTAAGACATTCAAATACAAGTGGTTGTTATGTACAATGTGAGAATGTACCTTTAAAAACGACAAATTCTTTTATGTGCTTACAGTCTTATTTCTAAAACATGAACTAGGCATATCAACAGAGCCATATCACACAGAGACATGTATATTTACACATACTGTTGTAAAAAAAACCCAACAAACCCCCCCCCCCCCCTTACTTTCTCCCTTTCAGTTTTTGGCTGTTTTGTCATCTCAGCTCGAAGAGAAAAACAAGAAGCATACTGATGTTTGTAAATAACTAAAATGGTGTAAAAAAAAAAAAAAAAAATCCAACAACCTCTCCCCCCCCCCCCCCCCCCCCTAAAATGGTGTATACTTTGATGCTTTTCGAAATCAGATCAATACCTCATTCACCTAACACAGTAACAATATAAAAAAAAAAACCCACTCACTTCAAACGATACACTGAGCACTATTATAATACTCTAAATGTCAATACGATCTATTACACAATTCTGACAGTCGAACTTAGAGCAGAAACCAAAAAACAAAAGAACCCCAAACCCAAAAAATTTGATCAGGAGAACTTAAGATGCCATAAAAACAAAAAAGCTACAAAAATACCTCACAAAATCTGTGCTTTACCACCTGCATCAACACATATTTGTCCAACATACTGAAGCAGACCCCCCCCCCCCCCCCAAAAAAAACAACAACCCCAAAACACCCCAAAAACTGGCCAACAAAACCACCCAAATAGACAACTAATAACCAAAATCACAAAAACATCAATGAATGACCACACTTATAAATGACTAAAAATGTAAAAGTAAAGGTGTCCCATAACCTGGGCGGTTGTAGCGGAGCGAGACATCAGAGACCTCAGCTTCTCTAGGGGCCAGCATGTTGAGGGCGGCGCCCATCTCCTCTTCCTCGCTGCTTTACCTTCCCTGACCCTATAGAAAGCAGGTGCCTATTCACAGCTGTGTGAACTGGAGGACTGTACTGAAACCAGGCGCGTTAACAGTCACCCATCCAACTGGCAACCACGCTCAATGCTGCTTAACTTTGGACTTGGGGAAAGCGAGTGCTCTGACCACTGAGCTATCCTGCCCCCTACTGAAGCAAACAACCAACCCCCCCCCCACCCCCCCCAAAAAAAATAACACCAACAACTGGCCAATAAAACCACCCAACAGTACCACTAATAACCGAAATCACAAAAACATGAATGAATGACCACACTTATAATGACTATCAACCAAAAAAACCCCAACCCCCCCCCCCCAAAACAAAACAAAACTGGCCAATGAAACCACACAACAGTACGACTAATAACTGAAATCACAAAAGCATGAATGACTGACCACACTTATAATGACTTATAAACCAAAAAAAAAAAAAAAAAAAAAATCCCCCCCCACCCCCAACTGCCTGAAGCAGTTTACTGGATCCCCCACACCGCCTCAGCTGCGTCACACAGCTTGGCGCAGGTGAGGGCTGCAGACAGCGGGTAGTTGCTGATGGAGTACGCCGCACTGGCGTAGTCCACTGCCACCTGAAAAAGGAAACATCATCAACACTTTATATATTAAAACAGCAAAAAAATATTTTGAATCTGAAATTTTCTTTCTTTCTTTAATTCATTTTTAATTTTATCTTTTTATTCTTTTATATCAAGCATAATGGAATAAGCACTCATGTGCTTTTTTTTTTTTTTTTACATCCAGTACCCGTGTGTACGCAGTTTTTTTTTGGTAAATCTTGTCATCTGTTCCTACTGGCACACAATGGCCAACTAGTAGGAAAAGTGGAACAGGATTTAACGTGTGCACAAGATGCTCTGCGTGCGTTCACAAAAAAAAAAAGTATGCAAGATGTTTTGCGTAAGTTCACACACAAGCCTCATCCAAACAACTTTTGGGGAAGTGGAGTCAGTTAACTCCAGGGGATGGCCTAGGTCAAAAGCTGTGTCAGTTATTGACGTCAGCTCATTGCCAAGGCCTACACTAAAATGTTGTGATGTTGTGAAACGTTGTGCTGAGATTGCCTTCAGCCATGACAAGCTCTTAACAGAACAACTTGCACTCTCCTTTAAAGGAGAAAAAATCCTCTGAAGTCGGAGTATGGCTGCCTATATGGCGAGGTACTTGAAAATAGTCATACATGCAAACTTCTCATTCAAGTGTGCGATTTCAATCTCACGGTGATTCCCAGGTGGGATGAGTGAGTCAGAGTGCACATTCTGGGTGACCCCCCAGAGTTTTAAGCTGGGGAACAACAACAACAACAACAACAACAACAACAACTCCAGGGATAAATTCCCTAAAATGAGTGCCTCTGTGGTGGCTCGATTCCAGGTGGTCTGATCCCGAGTGTAATGTTCTAACCACTAGGCTACCCTACCTCCTAACCTAGAACAAACCAACATTTGGAATAAAAAGGTACAAAAAAGGTAAAGGTGTCCCATAACCTAGTTGGAAGCCGCCTCTGTAGTCTAGTGGTTAGGGCGTTGGACTCGTAATCTAAAGGTTGCGGGTTTGATCCCAGCTTTCGGCTATGGCGTTGTGCCCTTGGAAAAGGCACTTTACGGCTATTTTCTCACGCCACCCAGTGTAAAAGGGGTACCAACCTTGTGTTGGGGGTTAACCCTGCGATAGACTGGCGTCCTATCCAGGGGGGAGTCTATGACTCTCAGTCGCTTAACGCCACAGAAACCGGGATAAGCACTGGCCTGATGAGCCCTAGGCTCGGGACAGACTTTAACTTTTAACATAACCCAGTTGGTCGAAGGGGAGCGAAGCATCAGAGACCTCAGCTTCTCTAGGGGCCAGCATGTTGAGGGCGGCGCCCATCTCCTCTCCCTCGCTGCTTTACCTTCCCTGACCCTAAAGAGGGCAGGTACCCATTGAAAGCTGGGTGAACTGGGGGGGGGGGACTGTACTGAAGCCAAGGCGTGCAAACGGTCACCCATCCAACCTGTAACTACGCTCGACGCTGCTTAACTTGATTTGGAGAAAGCGAGTAGACAGGCTTATAAACTCAGGCCCCCCCCCCAAATAAAAAAAAGACATTTCACAAGCAGACGAGTTCAGAAAGTCACACTGCCAAAAAAACAAAAAAAAGAAAGAAACTTACACTGCACACAAAAAAAATAAACCAGAAAAAACTTCACGCTGCCAAAAAAACTCACGCTGCCAAAAAACTCACGCTGCCAAAAAACCAAACCCACAATAACTCACAAGCCGCCGCTGCAGTCTAGTGGTTAGGGCGCTGGACTCATAATCTAAAGGTTGCAGGTTCGATCCCAGCTTTCGGCTATGGCGTTGTGCCCTTGGAAAAGGCACTTTACGGCTATTTTCTCACCCCACCCAGGTGTAAAAGGGGAACCAACCTTGTGTTGGGGGTTAACCCTGCAATAGACTGGCGTCCTATCCAGGGGGAGTCTATGACTCTCAGTTGCTTAACGCCACAGAAACCGGGATAAGCACCGGCCTGATGAGCCTTAGGCTCGGGACAGACTTTAACTTTAACTTAACAATAACTCACACTGCACCAAAAAAAGAAAAAAAACAAAACAAAACTCACACTGCCAAAAAAAAGAAAAAAAAAAAGAAGAAAAAAAAAAAGAAAGACACTCACGCTGCCATGGGCCATGGCCCCCACCACCACCACCACAGGGTCGTCTGCAGGGATGAGCGTCTTGGGGTCCACAACCTGACTGGCGTGGAAACTCATCGTCATCTTCTGGGCTGCGGGGGGCAGGTACGCCGTCACTGGGTTCTTGATCACCTGGGGATAGGGAGGGTCAGGTATTTATTTGGGGGGTCACATATTTGTTTATTTCTTTAGAAAAGAACAGAACAACAGTTAAAAAGAAAAATTCACACACTACTACCACACACCAAACGAAAATAACTGCATGAAAACAATGAAATGTATCCAACTACTAAAAAAAATAATTAAAAAATAAAATTGAATTAAAAAAAAGGAAAAAAAGAAGAAAAAAAATCAAGGTATTGTTTGTTTTGTTTTGTCGCACTTGGACACTATTCTGGAAATTCCGAGCTAGGAATTCCCTCTTTTCTATCCCTCTCTGAGTCTCTGCCTTGTTCCTTTTCTTTCTATCACCTAATTCTTATCCATTTTCTGCTCTCTTGATCCATTCTCCTGCCTTTTTTTCAAGAAAGACTTAAAAGATAACAATTCTCTCTCACACCAAAGTCAGATGTGCTGGGCCTGACTTGTCAGGCGCTTAACGGCAGCGCAACGCATTTTCGCTCATATGACAGACAACACTAGATGCTGACAAAACAAAGGATTCCTTCCACAAACAAAAACAAGAACATTATTATTATTATTATCAATATATTTTTTTTCAACAGCAAAAACGAACTATGGGGCAAATGAACTCACCTTCAGCAGCTTCTGGTTGTCTGTACCTTTGATGGCAAATTTCTGCAGAAGTTGAACTGAAAGACAGAACAGGAAAAAAAAAAAAATCAATGATCAATATGATTATGGTGTATTATGACGGTATTTCAAACACGTTCTAATTTTAAAAAAACAAAACAAAGTTAAAGCCTGGATTACAGACCGTATCCCAAACAGAAAAAAAACACCCCAGAGAACATCCCAAACAAGAAATCAAGTTCCCTTTACCTGTATCTGTCTGCTGGACAGACACTTTATTTATTTTAATTTATTTATTTTATTTTATTTTATTTATTTTCTTCTTTTATATCGAGGATAACAGAATAAGCAATCATGTGCTTTTTTTTCATCCTTTCCCTGTGTGTATGCAGTTTTTGTAAATAGTGTCATCTGTTCCCACCGGCACACGATGGCCTACTCTTACGAAAAGCGAACAGGATTTAACGTGTGCGCAAGATGTTCTGCGTGTGTTCGCACACGGGGCCTTGGTTTATAGTCTCATCCAAAGGACTTTTGGGGAGAGAGACAGACAACAGAGCCGAATGGTTAGGACCATTTGACTTCAATCCCATGGGTTCATGAAGTCATGGATTCAAATCTCAACGTCAGTGTCTGGTGAATTAAGGGTGGGGATCTTTACAATCTTTCAGGTCAACTTCAAGCGCAGGTCTTGCTAGTGTCTTAATAAGTTAATTACTTCTGTGTACATACACATGCAGAAGATCAAATATGCATGTTAAAGGCTCTGTACTTTATGTCAGGGTTAAGTGGGTTACGGAAACATACACATACCCAGCATGCATCCCCTCAGTCAGAAATATGGCTACCTTCAATTCATGGTGGGCAAAAGTGGTTGCAAACACAAAATCTCAATATTAGTGATCCCTAGAGCTCTAACCAAGAATGAAAACAAAACAAAAAACCCAACACTGGCAACAGTAAGCTTTACTATACCCCAACCAGAAACCTTATACACACACACACACACACACACACACACACACACACACACACACACACACACACACACACACACACACACACACACACACCCACCCCCAACCAGAAACCTCACACATATCTGACACATACAACACAACACCCTCTCTCGCTAGTGGTCAGAACATTGCGCTGGCAATTTGACGACCTGGGTTCGAGTCCCGTCGAGGAGATTTTTCTCCTGGAGTTAACATCAGTGCTGACTCTACTCTCCCGAAAAGTCCTTCGGATGAGACTTTAAACCAAGGCCCCGTGTGCGAATGCACGCAGAACATCTTGTGCACACGTTAAATCCTGTTCCGCTTTTCGTAAGAGTAGGCCATCGTGTGCCGGTGGGAACAGATGACAATATTTACAAAAACTGCATACACACGGGGACCGGATGAAAAAAAGCACATGATTGCTTATTCTGTTATCCTCGATATAAAAGATTAAATAAAATAAAATAAATAAAATCTCACCCATCAGGCCGCAGAATCTCTCAAAGGTGCGTGGGATCCTGGTCTGGGGGTTGATCTCTATCAGCACCTTCTTCTCCGTCTTAATGTACACCTGCAGCAGACCTGCGCGGTTCAGGGGGCTGTCCATCAGCATTAAGAGACATTGGTGCGTAATGTCGGGCCTCACCTGGCTGATGTCGCGCTTCGCTTTGCTGGCCAGGTGCTGGTGGCGGTCGCAGTTTAGAAGTTCAAACATCTTGCCCACCTGTGTGAGGGAACAGGTATCAGTGGTTTTTAACCCTCTTTTTAAAAAAAAATTAAATTTTTTATTAAAATTTTTTTTTTTTTTGGTTTTTAACCCTCTTAGTCCTGACCTGGGATTTGCCCGGATTAAATAATTCCCTTCCCTGAATCCCGACTCGGGTCATATAATGTCGTAAGTTGCAATGTTTACAGTCACAGTTTCTCAAGTCTCTAGAGACACACATCGTCCCATGTTGTTTACAATATCTATAGACATTTTTGATTAACTGCAGACTGGAGACAAAAAAGCACATAAACAGTAAAAAAACAAAAACAAAAGAAAACAGCATTCCCCCCCCCCCCCCCCATATCATTCATTATCCTCGATATGAAAGAATAAATTAAAACACAAAAACACACACACACATGGTTTTACTTTGTGGTTGAGTTGTTTTTTTCCCCCCAGCACATCATGAATAATATGTTGTATTGATGAATTATGAAGAGTTTATTTTGTTGTGTCAATAAGTCCATGTGACTTTTATGGAAATAAATAATTTCTGATTATGATTCAAACACTCTCAAAAGAACAACCAAAAAAAGAGAAATACTTGAACTGGAGTGAAGACAGATAAATGGCGCGCGCGCACACACACACACACACACACACACCACACACAAGAGTGCCATACTCTCTCTCTCTGTGTGTGTCAAACATCACAATTTGGTTGCAAAATTCCTTAGAGAAAGAGGCTCTCATAGGCACATGTATTCAGGGTTCGCGATAACCGGTAATTGTCGGTATTTTACCGATTGTAAACAGGGAATACCGAAAATTTTCGAAGCAGCCGTACCGCGTACCGATTCTGTTTGCCTGTGACCGATTAGATTTCCGTCTCAAAAAAAAAAGAGTCTGAAGTGACATTTTCTGACAGTCTGTCATGCGCCTGTACTGTGCTTACGCACCTACCCCTTTCCACCCCCCTCCGACGAACTTTGGCGCCAGCCTCATTATTAGCCTAGCACGCAGAACAGCAAGCTTTTACTGTGAAAGAACAGAGCTTCGCGCTCTTCTCGGCATGACAGTGACTTTTCCATTCACAATGAGTAAATCAGAGCGTAGAATTGGCAGAGGAAAAAAAAGAGGAAAGTAAGCCAGGGTCCAGGGGCCGCTTAGGCCCCGGTGGGGTGCAGGGGCAAAGCCCCGCTGGGGGGTCCAGGGGGTGAAGTCCCCCGGCCGAAAACGATTTTTAGCATTTTAAAGGCAATTTGGAGGCCTCTCCAGGCACCATTTTGAGCAATGTGTGTGTGTGTGTGTGTGTGTGTGTGTGTGTGTGTGTGTGTGTGTGTGTATGTGTATGTGTGTGTGTGTGTGTGTGTGTGTGTGTGTGAGTGAGTGAGAGAGAGACACACACAGAGACAGACACAGACTCAGACTTTTAGACCTTCCATAAAGAACCACCAGAGTATGTCAAACTTGTTTTAAAAAGATCCCTTCTGGGTAGCCCTAACATAAGTTTGTGTGTACAACTATGATGGTTAATGGAAATCATGGAGAGAGTGAGAGAGACAGAGACAGAGACAAAAACAGTGGGTGAGAGAAATGAGGACATAAACATCCAGCAACTAATTGCAGAATTAAAAAAGGGGGATACATGTCTGTAGTGATAACCAGGCATGGTACTGCAGGAAAAGCACTTTTTCCTGAAATGTAGTGGGGGTCCAGGGGCATTGCCCCCTTGTGGGGTCAAGGGGCAGAGCCCCTTGTGGGGGTCAGGGGCAACGCCCCCTGAAGCTGAAGGTTTTTTGACAATTCTAGCCTGTTTAAAGGCCTCTCCTTGAACTAATTTCAGTTTTCACACTAAGCAATTTCTGCCCTAAATTAAGCTCTCCAAGTGTGACTTTTTCTGTCATTTCTTCAATCTAAAGGAAGTTCTACACTCAAGTAATCACATAGCAAAAATAAGTACATTTCTAGACAAATGTGCACAAATGCAGATAGAGGAAGAAAGAGAAAGAAAGGGCAGACACACACAGACAGAGAAACAGAGAGAGGGGGGTGTAAGAGAGAGAGAAGAGGGGGGGTGTAAGAGAGAGAGAGAGAGAGAGAGAGAGAGAGAGAGAGAGAGAGAGAGAGAGAGAGAGAGAGAGAGAGAGAGAGAGAGAGAGAGAGAGAGAGAGATAGAGAGAGAGAGAGAGAGAGAGAGAGAGAGAGAGAGAGAGTGTGTGTGTGTGTTTGAGAGAGAGAGAGACAGACAGACAGACACCGCCAGAGAGAGAAAGGGCAGGCTGGCCGCCTGTGGATTGTTATGATACTATAAACATCGCTCTCTGACCACATACACACTGAAGGCAGCCAGTGGAAAGCCCCCACCCACCCCCTTCCTACCATCCCTCTTCACCCCTCTGCCTTTGGCTTACAGCTGCAACTGACACCCTTCTGTCAACAGATACCTAGTAGACTGGTGATGTAAAGAAGAGAAGGGAAGTACTGGGCATTATTTGACTGGTTCTCTGTGGGTTTCGTTATTTTTCTTTTTTTTTTTTTTTTCTTTTACGCGGATTTCCGCGAAATTTTCGCGGAGATGTACCATTCCTGATTATCCTGTGTCTGCCAGTTTATGTACACTTGATCTGTTTCTCATTTTCTGAAGAAGCTGCATAATGTTTTCTTCCCTGCTTGGATATCCTGAGTGTTGTCCACAGCAGTATTTTTATCTGTGTCAGTCTGCAAGAGTTGTATTCCCGCGGATGGGGTAGATCACCTTGTGTTTTGCCTTTTGCGAAATTAATGGTCTTCAAGTGCTCTGCGGCCCTGGCTAGCATAGAGAATATTGCACTGGCAAGCTTCGCAAAACGCTTAGCCTGCAGCATCCAGTTTGCCAATGTGCTCGCCAATCCACACATTTCGATCCCCAGCCTTGACTTCACCATCCACCCACTCCCATTTCCATGCATTTTTTGCATCCTCTGTCATCATAGACATTGAGTCCGATCGACGATCGTTCTCCCCGCATATGCTAGCCATTTAGCTAGGCCTACCGAGTCTAGTGAATGAGAACTGAACCCTTTGACGACACTCGCACCATTTGAGAATTTCATCTGGTTTCGTTTTTTTTTTCCCCCAGATTTTTTTTCCGCGGAAAGCGTTTTTTTTTCCGCGGAAATCAGTTTTAAAAAATCGGAAATCCGCGGAAACGCGGAGAATTCTATGCTCTGGTAAATGGGCCTAGATTGATTTATTCTTTATTCTTTTAATCTTTCATATAGAGGATAATGGAATAAGCACTCCTGTGCTTTTTTACATCCAGTCCCCGTGTGTATGCAGTTTTGTAAATGTCATCTGTTCCCACCGGCACACGATGGCCTACTCTAACCAAAAGCGAAAAGCGGAGGGTCTATGACTGAATTTGCGCGTTGCTTTGAGAGAGAAGAGTCGAAAACAAAATCTAAATTGAACGAAAGATCTAGATGAGCGCTAAGCATAGAAACAAGAAAGAAGAATATAGGCCTAAGTCACACGAATGATGTCGTGCAAAACAACAGACTGACTCAGACAGTGGCACAGGCGCTAGAAAAAAATCCTATTTCCTGCGTGGTTTCGTGCCCAAGAAGCGAGTGGCAGCAGCACGGCAGTCAAAGTCTGAGAGATTTGCGTTCAATTTAGATTTAGTTTTGGTGCCGAACCCCCCCCCCCCCCCCCCCCCCCCCCCATTTAACTGAATAGTTCGTTTTGTTCAAAGTACGTACCGGATTTTATTTTCTGGGAACTGATTTTGGGGGAGTTAGTCAAGATATCTCTGAAACGGCAACTCGCAGTACTGGTTTTAAAAAATCCTAGCGCGAACCCTGGTATTAATATTATTAATATTACATACATCTTGAGCAAAAAGAACAAAAAGTAAAAAGCCCCCCCCCCCCCCCCCCCCCCCCCCCCCCCCGAAAAAAAAAGTGCTGAACATTACACTGTGCATAGCATTCATTCTCCCTGCCCTCTCTAACCCCCCCCCCCCCCCCCCCAACACATCAGTAATTTGACACACAATATTGAAAACTAGATGGTACACCAGGATTTTCTCCTCTCTCAGTTTGACTATGCCTTAAACAGCCGACCCATAATGTTATCTTCGACTTGTTGAAGATGCGAATAGTGTGGAAAAAGGACCAGCCATCCATAATAATAAAAACAAACAAAGGAGGCATGTATGGGGGGGGGGGGGGGGGGGGGGGGGGGGGGGGGGGGGGGGGGGGGGGGGGGGGGGGGAGGGGGGGAGATAAAAGCTGTCAGATACTATATATCTTGAAAAACTATTAAGTAAGTTAAAGTCTGTCCCGAGCCTAAGGCTCATCAGGCCGGTGCTTATCCCGGTTTCTGTGGCGTTAAGCGACTGAGAGTCATAGACTCCCCCCTGGATAGGACGCCAGTCTATCGCAGGGTTAACCCCCAACACAAGGTTGGTATACGCCATCATAAATGGCATTCTAGCTGAGCTATAACACTTATTAAAGAGAATGAAACCAACCCGCCCCCCAAAAAACAACAACAACAACAACACAACCCCAAAACGAATCGGTCGAAGTTTTCAGGAAAGCTTGCTCCCCGGGCGGCAAAACTGCCACAGCCTTTCATAAATTATCCACACAAAAACTAACCTAATGTAAACATTAGCGTTTACAGCCTCAACTTCCAGATATATCAGCCTTTCTTCTGGTATTTCGTGCATAAAAATGCTCAAAGATCCATTACCATTTTGAAAAGCGCATACAAAGTGCATGACTCACCTTCACTGTTTCTAGATTTGCATTTTCCAGAACGACAATCAGTCGCTTTTCCGTCATTTTCGCTGCCATTTTGCACGTGTTTACGATCTGAAAGCGAGGCTGGCGGAAATTGATAAACATAGGCTAGCCATAGGCTAGGCTAGTCTCGTCTCGTCTCGTTGCTTTATACGGTTTCTGCAAATTGTAACATTTTTGGGGTGGCCCGAGGTGCTGGGGTGGGAGAACTTGCGGGAGCGTGGGACCACCGACTTCATGGTTCGCGGCTGCAAGTCCTGAAAATTATCAGCTTTGCTGGAAAGGACTATAATTCTACTGAAACGAAACGAAAAAGCTAGGCTAGTCTGAGCCTAGATATTAAACAAAGCATATTTCTCTTCTACCCCCTCCCCCCCCCCCCCCCCCTCATTTGATTGTTAATATTGGAACTCGGCTTTTATCTAGGTCTATCTGGTATAGCCTAAAAGTAAAGGGATGGCAAAAATAAAAGACTGAAAGAAAGGGAGAAAACAGACCCCCCCCCCCCCAATACCCCCCCACCCCCTTAAAAAAACCTCACACACCCTCCAACAACATCAACAACCCCCATCCCAACAACAACAAAACAATGACGGAGGTATGAATGAATAATTCAGTAATGAATTTAGAATGAATGATTAAAACAGAAAAGGTTGGAATGAATCGGGTAAAAATGTTTTTAAAAGTATTCTAGATATAGCTATTAGGTCTACTACCACAATAATTTTCATTGGGGAGAGAAGCTATATATATTGTCCAACATCTCTTTAAATTGCCTGAGATTCATCATCAGTCTTCACCAGAAATGATCTGAACATCAATCTATGGCTGTTTCTGTAAACTATGGCACCTGTTCCCATCAGCCACAAATGGTCTTCTCTTCCAAAAGGTGAACGAGTTTTAAGGTGTGTGCAAAGTGTTCTGTATGTGTTTGCACAGGGGACATCGGTTTATAATCTCATCTGAAGAACTTCCTGGGAGTGGAGTCGGCACTGATGTTAATTTAAGAGACAGGATAGCTTAGTGGTTAGAGTGATGCACTTGTGATCTGTTGACCCGGTTCGATTCTCGTTCAAAAGGATTTTTTCTCTACAGTTAAATCAGTGCCGACTCCACTCCCCCAAAAGTCCTTCGGATGAGACTATAAACCGAACTCCCTTGTGCGAAAGCATGTAGAGCATCTTGCGCATACGTTAAAACCCCTTCCACTTTTTGGTAGAGTAGGCCATCGTATCCCGGTGGGAACAGATGATAAAAATTTCCAAATTTCTATACACACGGGGACTGAATTTAAAAAAGCACACGGGTGCTTATTTCATTATTCTCAAAATAAATAAATAAATAAATAAACTGCAGGAAGAAAATCCCCTAGAATGGTGCATCAAAACTGGGTTGCCATACAATGATTCTAATGATTTCCTGGTATCAGTCAGGATTTCTATTTATTTGTTGCTAAAAAAAGAAAAAAAAGAACAAAAACACAATGCATTTTTCATAGATTGTCTTACTAACAAACTGTAACGAAAAGGGGACCTGAAAGTTAAGGTTGGAGTATGGCCGTTAGCCTAGGCTAAGCCTCGTTTTAGCCCCAAACTTAGTCGCGTAGGATTGCGGGAAGTCGTACGGTTTCAGATTCTTAGAACACAACGCCGTGGACTGTTGTTGTTTTGCAGTCACTAGTGTCTCCTACCCCGCAAAGAAGATGGATTATGCTATGGTACGTTATAATTTATTTTCTAACGAAAGTCAGAATTAATCGAAAAGAACTCCCAGCTCTCCCAAGACTGTGAAGACAGCACCTGTATCTTTTCTAGTCGGGATTTCTACTGGAAGCGAAACTCGAAGACAGTTTAGTACTTAACATAATGACATACTGTTGTTGGGTTCCATTTTGCTGGTGATTTACACCAAGAAAATTTGGAACTATTTTCTCCTAAGTCATCTCATATTTAGAATTTTTATGCTTAGGCCTAATTTAAAGCCAAGGATCCCTCGCTTACACTTGGTCATTGGTAGGCTAGGCCTACCTCTGAATCAAAGTTGGCCTAAAGCTAAAAACTTGACCCCTGTCCTTACTCCATGTTTCACCTTAAAAAGGCCACCTCTGTATTGGTCACTAGGCTCAACATGAAGGCCTGTATCCCTCCTACCCCAAACTTTTTCTTTCTCCCTCAGACCTGTGGCATTTTACTGCCCACATCAGCTCTTTCATGTTACTTTTTCTTCATTGCAACTCCTTCCTAATCTATAGAAGACTAACTCAGCTGCAAATAACTTTCAGACAGTAACCCCATCCCTCTGACTACCCTGCTGCTACCTCCCCAGAATCCTGTCCTTATAGACACCATGACTCTTACAGTCCCTAAATCGGAAATCTCCGCTGGGACGTTAATTTAATAACAACAAAAATTGGTCACTAGGCCTACCAGTACCATTGTGACAGTCCCCCTTATTTTTTATTTTATTGATCTTATAAGCTGTGAATTACGACAATTAGTCACCTGGAATAGACACCAATTTACCACATTGGCCTTATAGGCTTATTTTTGTTTATTATTATTATCAGCAAATAAGTAATCTGTAATAAAGACAATTTAGAGCCTAATTCATACAAATTTGGCACATATTTTACTAATATAATAGTCAGGAGGTAAAACTGATGTGTATACAGTGATCATACAGATGAGATAGATCTGTGACTGGTCTGTTATACTGTAGATACTAAGATATATATATCTAGGCTTATGACAGATTCAGATTGGTCGTTACTTGTTAAGAGCAGAGTCTAAGTATACATAGATTTACTCAGGCATATGTTCGTTTATGTGCAGGTTTTTTTTTTGTTGGCACATTTTCATTGTGCAATACTAGTATTTTATTATTTATACTATGCATGATATCATCAGTTACATTACAAACTATATTTTGTAGCCAGTGAGCTCTGCATTCTACCTCATTGATGAATTTGAACATTAAAATATTACAAGTTTGTTACTATGAGTAAATATTCCCTGTCCTCAAGTTCTACTGCTTAGTGTTCTACTAAAAAATAAAAAGCCTAGAAAGCAAAAAGTCCAGGTCAGAGTGTGTGGCGGTTCGAATCCCGTTTGGACCCAAAACTTCTCCTCCATCCATTAGACCCTGAGTGGTGGTCTGGGCACTAGTCTTTTGGATGAGACGATAAACCGAGATCCCGTGTGTTACACATCACTATTTAGTGCATGTAAAAGAACCCACGGCAGCAAGAGGGTTGTCCCTGGCAAAATCCTGTAGAAAAAAGCCACTCTGATGGGGAAACAAATACGGTTGCATACACTATACAGGGAAAAAAGGGTAAGCGCTGCACTTGTGGTGACGCACTCTCCCTGGGGAGAGCAGCCCTAATTTCACGCAGAGAAATCTGCGTGGACATAAAGTAGTATGAAATACACCTTCCCCCCGAAAAACGGAAAAAAAACCCAAAATACAAAAAAACCCACCCAAAAACCCCACAAAATACAACAAAAATCAAACAGAACCCCCCCCCCTCCCCCTTCCCACTATACAGTACTTGTCTAGAGCATGTTTGCTTTTTTTTATATATACTATAATATGATATAATATTATATTATATATATATATATAATATACTTTTTATTTTTTACTCCTCACTCTGGTTCAGCAGAAATTTGCCAGTTTTTTTTTCTTGATTTTCACTTTGCTGGTGGTCAATGGATATTTTTATTATTAACCAAAAAAAATATTGTTTTACATGTTTTAAAAAAGCAATTGTTGACAGTATTGCATAAATTTGGAAAATTTGACATTTGTTGATTCCCCCCCCCCCCCCCCCCCTTTGAAGTTGAATACAATATTTTTCTTTTGTTTGACTTTTACAAGAGTTAAAAAGCATTCTGATATAAACTATTGCAAGTTAAAAAAAAGAAGAAAAAAAAAAGAAGAAGGATAAAAAAAAGGAAAAGAAGACAGCTTGAAAAGACAGAAAGCTGTTTTAATTTTTTTTTTTAATATATTATTTTATTTTATTTTTTTTTTTGTATTTATTAAGATTACATGTTCTACACAGCAAAGACATGTTGATTGTTAATTGTG
>CM060342.1:2752043-2764543 GCA_030674155.1 Stramonita haemastoma | reverse complement strand
GACATCATCCACAAAGTTGAAGAAGGAAGGTGGCAGGATGGTTAAGACCCTCCCTCGCCTTCCAACAAGTAAACTGTGAGGTTCTGGGTTCAATTCCCAGCCTTGCACTTTTTTCCCAGTTTGGAAAAAAAAATCAAACTGATGTCAAGAATCTTGGATGAGACTATATAAACCAAGGCCCCATTTGCAAAATGCATGCAGAATATCTTGTGCACATGTTTAAAACCGGTTCTGCCTTTTGGGAGAGTAGGCCATTATGTGCTTGTAGGAATGGATGGCCAAGAGGAAAAAACCCTTCCATGCACACACGTGTCGTGTTTAGACACTATCCCTGAAGTCGGAATGTAGCTTGGTGGAGATGGGAGGGGGGGGGGAGGGGGTTGCATACGCATAAATTTCACCATTCCCTGATGTTGGAATGCAGCTGCCTTAATGGTGTGTGTGTGTTGTGTGTGTGTGTGTGTGTGTGTGTGTGTGTGTGTGTGTGTGTGTGTGTGTGTGTGTGTGTGTGTGTGTGTGTGAGAGAGAGACTTACGAATATGAGTGTGTTTATGTGTGTGTTTATGTGTGTAATTTATGAATGTGCTTGTTATTTATTCATTTGTGTGTGTGTGTGTGTGTGTGTGTGTGTGTGTGTGTGTGTGTGTGTGTGTGTGTGATTTATGAAAGTGTATGTAATTTATGAATGTGTAATTTATGAATGTGTGTGTGTAATTTACAAATATAATCAAAAGATGTGTGTAATTTATTCATGCGTGTGCATATGTGTGTGTGTGTGTGTGTGTGTGTGTGTGTGCGCACGCGTGTGTGTGTTTTTTTATTTATTTATTTATTCTTTTATTTATTCTTTTATATCGAGGATAACAGAATAAGCAATCATGTGCTTTTTTTCATCCGGTCCCCATGTGTATGCAGTTTTGTAAATATTGTCATCTGTTCCCACCGGCACACGATGGCCTACTCTTACGAAAAGCGGAACAGGATTTAACGTGTGCGCAAGATGTTCTGTGTGCGTTCGCACGCGGGGCCTCGGTTTAAAGTCTCATCCGAAGGACTTTTGTGTGCATGTGCGTGTGTGTGTGTGCATGTGCGCGTGTGTGCGTGTGTGTGTAATTTATTCATGAATGTGTGTGTGTGTGTGTGTGTAATTCATGAATGTGTGTGTGTGTAATTTATTCATGTGTGTGTGTGTGTGTGTAATTTATTCATGAATGTGTGTGTGTGTAGGCAGTCAAGTGGAAGGGCTGCACGTGGCCGTGGGGTCGATGAAGAAAGGGGAGAGGTCGCAGTTCCTGTTCAGCCCGGAGTATTTCTACGGCAAGATGGGCTGTCCTCCCGCATTCCTCCCTACTGCACAGGTACAGCAGCAGCAATCACTGTCTTTGACAGCTGGTCAGTTAGTGTATTAGTTAGTTACAGGTACAGCAGTCACTGTCTTTGACAGCTGGTCAGTTAGTTAGTGTATTAGTTAGTTACAGGTACAGCAATCACTGTCTTTGACAGCTGGTCAGTTAGTGTATTAGTTAGTTACAGGTACAGCAGTCACTCTCTTTGACAGCTGGTCAGTTAGTGTATTAGTTACAGGTACAGCAATCACTCTCTTTGACAGCTGGTCAGTCAGTTAGTGTATTAGTTACAGGTACAGCAATCACTCTCTTTGACAGCTGGTCAGTTAGTGTGTTAGTTAGTTACAGGTACAGCAATCACTGTCTTTGACAGCTGGTCAGTCAGTGTATTAGTTAGTTACAGGTACAGCAATCACTCTGACAGCTGGTCAGTCAGTTAGTGTATTAGTTACAGGTACAGCAATCACTCTCTTTGACAGCTGGTCAGTTAGTGTATTAGTTACAGGTACAGCAATCACTCTCTTTGACAGCTGGTCAGTCAGTTAGTGTATTAGTTACAGGTACAGCAATCATTCTCTTTGACAGCTGGTCAGTTAGTGTGTTAGTTAGTTACAGGTACAGCAATCACTGTCTTTGACAGCTGGTCAGTCAGTTAGTGTATTGGTTAGTTAGCAGGGTTTGTATGGTCCTTGAAAGTTTTTTAAAGCCCCTAATTTTTGGGGTGCTCATTTCAAGGCCTTGAAAGTCCTTAACAAAGTTAGCTTGCTAGTTTAAGTTAAACTAGTAACTTGCTAGTTATGTTGGTTGGTTGGTCGGATGGTTAATTTTTTATATATTTATTTATTCAGTATTGTTGTAGAACTTTTTGTATTAGAGAAATCTTCAAGAGTGTGTGTGTGTGTGTGTGTGTGTGTGTGTGTGTGTGTGTGTGGCGCGCGCGCATGTGTGTGGATGCATTTGAATTTGTTATAACTGTTATAATATTATTGGTTGCATGTGTAAGAATAGGTTGAATGCAAGTCCTTTGATTTTTTTTTTTTTTTTTTCAAGATATGGTGCCATATGAATTTCACTTATTATCATCATTATCGTTTAAGCTTTGTGTCTTGTTGTTTATGATGATTATTCTGCCTCTTACCCTAGGATCAAATTCTCTTGGGAAATAAATGTAGGGAAGGAGATTCTATAGAAGTGTGGGATCTTCGTTGGATGCTCACACAGCAACTATTGTCGTCTGTCATTTGAGGGAAAACGCGTTGCGCTGCCATTGAGCGCCTTACAAGTCAGGCCCAGTGCATCCCTCTTTGGTGTGGGAGAGAATTAAGTTAAAGTCTGTCCCGAGCCTAAGGCTCATCAGGCCGGTGCTTATCCTGGTTTCTGTGGCGTTAAGCGACTGAGAGTCATAGACTCCCCCCTGGATAGGACGCCAGTCTATGGCAGGGTTAACCCCCAACACAAGGTTGGTACCCCTTTTACACCTGGGCGGGGTGAGAAAATAGCCATAAAGTGCCTTTTCCAAGGGCACAACGTCATAGCCGAAAGCTGGGATCGAACCCGCAACCTTTAGATTACGAGTCCAACGCCCTAACCACTAGACTACAGCAGCGGCTGGGAGAGAATTGGTGTTGTCTTTTAAGTCTCTCTGGAAACAGATGCAGGAAAATAGACCAAGAAGGAAAAAAAAGAAGAAGAAACCAATAAGGCAGAATATAGACAAGGAGGTGGTGACAGGAAGAAAAGGAACACGGCAGTAACAAAAGAGAGGGATAGAAAAGAGGCGATTGCTAGCACAGAATTCCCAGAAGGTGGGGATGCTGTTTATATTGACAGGCCCCTGGCATCCCCACAGAAAAGTGCCTGAGAAGACACCATTATACATCTTTTCAACGTCTTCCTTGAGGGAATCACGGCTGATGCACTGGAACACCATAGAGGATCAGTCAGCATTGGTGGCAGAACGATCACAAACCTCCTCTTCGCAGATGACATAGATGGACAAGCAGGATCAGAACAGGAGCTTGCCAGCCTAACAGAACACCTGAACAAGGCCTCTAAAACACATGGCATGGAAATCAGTGCAGAGAAGACAAACTGATGACCAATAACGCCAAAGAGAATCACCACTGATATCAGGGTCAATGACCAGAAGCTGGAAATGGTTCAAAGCTTCAAGTACTTGGGAGCCATTATATCAGACACGGGGTCCAGGCCAGAGGTTAGTATTCAGGATTGCACAGACAATAACAGCACTGTCAAAATTGAACACCATCTGGAAAGATAAAAATATTTCACTCAACTTCAAGATCAGACTAATGCACTCCCTTGTCATATCCACATTCCTGTATGCCTGTGACCCAGACTGTAGATTTGGAGAGAAGAGTACAGGTGGTAGAGATGAGATGCTCCCAGAGACTCCTTGGCATCTACAGAGACCACATAATCAACGAAGACATGCATAACAGAATCCAGCAAACCATTGGTCCCTATGAAAATCTTGTATCAATCGTAAAGAAGCATAAACTTAAATGATACAGGCTTGTAACAAGATTGAAAGGACTCGCAGAAACAATACTGCAAGGCACTGTCTGAGGAGGAAGAAAAAGAGGCAGACCAAGAAAGAGATGGGAGGACAACATCAGCAAATGGACAGACCTAGAACTCAACAAAACTTTGAGAAAGGCAGAACAGAAAGAGGAATGGAGGGAGCTGGTTGTCAAGTCTTCAGGGGTGCCCCCACTGTCACCAGACTAAGGGAAGGATAGATAGATAGATAGATAGATAGATAGATAGATAGATAGATAGATAGATAGATAGATAGATAGATAGATAGATAGATAGATAGATAACATGACGATGAAAACCATTGTGTGTGTGTGTGTTTGTGTGTGTGTGTGTGTGTGTGTGTGTGTGTGTGTGTGTGTGTGTGTGTGTGTGTGTGTGTGTGTGTGTTTCAGTTCTCTTTGATATTGAGGTGCTCTCTTTCGTAGAGCGGGAAGGAGTGGACGACTATTATCAGCTGACAGAGGTGAATGTTTTGTTGTTGTTGTTGTAGCTTTGTTTCATTTTGTTTGTATCTAACCCAGAATGGGGATGGGCTATTTCAGTGGTCAGAGCACTCGCTTTCCCCCAGCCAAGGTTAAGCAGCATTGAGCGTGGTTGCCAATTGGATGGGTGATCGTTTGTGCGCCTTGGCTACAGTACAGTCCCCCAGTTCACCCAGCTGTCAATGGGTACCTGCCCTATTTAGGGTCAGGGAAGGTAAAGCAGCGAGGGAGAGGAGATGGGCTCCGCCCTCATTATGCTGGCCCCTAGAGAAGCTGAGGTCTCTGATGCCTTGCTCCCTTACAACCACACAGGTTATGGGACACCTTTACCTTTTTTACCTTTACTTAACCCAGAACAAGTTTGAAGCATACATGTGTGGTGTTTTCCATAAGGAAACTTGCCCTTGTTTATTGACATTTGTTTTTCTCTCTCTCTTTCCAAAGCTAGAGCTCTGAGGTTCACCAACGGTGAGATTTCTTTTCCTTTTTTGTGCAACATATATTTTAAGAATTTTTTTTTCTTCTCTTTTTATCATCGTCTTTCGATGGCAGTTTTAAAAGGCGACAGGGATATCAGATATTCTTGTGAATGCAGTTGACACTTATAAATTCTTAAAAGAACATCTTGCGCACACGTTAAATCCTGTTCCGCTTTTCGCAAGAGTAGGCCAATGTGTGCCGGTGGAATAAATGACAAGATTGACAAAACTGCATACACATGGGGACTAGATGTAAAAAAGCACATGAATGCTTATTCCATTAATAAAGAAATTAAAAAAAAAAAAAAAATTTCTTGCTGTAAGCTACCACAGCAGGTGGAGTTTCAATCACCGCCGGGACCTCTGATGAGGGCTCATCCAGGAGCCGAAACTCGAGTCAGGTCAGGCCAAAGGCGTGGTTCTTACTCCGAAATGCCTAATATGCCCATCATTGAAAGATTTGATTTTCTAGAGGGGTTTTTTGGGGGGGTGGGGGTGGTTAGTTGATCTGTAATAAATTTTCAAAATGATTGAGAAGTTGTAGGTGGTTACCTGCCCTTGTTTTCCTCCATGACTGTTTCCTCATGAAAGCTTTTTGTAGTGTGATGGAAAAATGGTATTCAGTGCAGTATAGTGTGACACAGTGCCTCGTGTGTGTGTGCGTGTGCGTGTGCGTGTGTGTGTGTGTGTGTGTGTGTGTGTGTGTGTGCGTGCTGGTGTGTGTGTGTGCGTGTGTATGTGTGTGTGTGTGTATGTGTGTGTGTGTTTATGTGTGTGTGTGTGTATGTGTGTGTGTGTGTATGTGTGTGTGTGTGTATGTGTGTGTGTGTGTATGTGTGTGTGTGTGTATGTGTGTGTGTGTTTATGTGTGTGTGTGTGAGAGAAGAGAGAGACTATGTTGGTATGTATGTGTGTCTGTTCATGTGTGTGCGTACACACCTGTATGTTGATATACACTGAAGGTTTGTGTGTAACGAAACAGGAGGAGAGGAAACACGTGTCCCTGGAGTTTGTGTGCAAGGTGGCCAAAGCCGAACGCGAGGTAAGTGGCAGGGAAAGTTGTATAGATGTAATTATATATATATATAATATATATATCATTATGTGAGGTAAGCGGCAGGGAAAGTTGTATAGATCATGTAATTATATATATTCCTCTGAAGTCGGAGTATGGCTGCCTATATGGCGAGGTACTTGAAAATAGTCATACACGCAAACTTCTCATTCAGTGTGCAATTCAAATCTCACAGTGATTCCCAGGTGGGATGAGTGAGTCAGAGTGTGGCACATTCTGGATGACCCCCCAGAGTGTTAAGCTGGGGAACACACAACAACATTAACCTTTTCTCCTTATTATTGTTATATCTGATGAATGGAAGGACGGTGGCAGGATGGTTAAGACGTTCGCCTGCCAATATGTAAATCGTGAGTTTCTGGGTTCGTACCCAGCCTCGCCCTTTCTTCCCAGTTTGACGAAAAAATCGAACTGAATGTCAAAGTCATTCGGATGAGACTCAAAACCGAGGCCCCGTGTGCGAATGCACGCAGAAAATCTTGCGCACACGTTAAAACCCTGTTCCACCTTTCGGAAGAGTAGGCCATCTTGTGCCGGTAGGAGCGGATGACAAAATTATAACAAACCAGGATGCACACAGGTGTCGTGTTTAGACACCATCCCTGAGGAAAAATCGGGGAGTTGGAGTCCCAGAGCGCCTCGGGGCTGTAGGTATAAGGCAACGTTCTGGTGGCTCCTGCGACGGTACTGGAACCATTCGTATCGGTCAATGCCCTTCCAATGGATCATTCCAGTGCCGTGGAGAGGGGGGCTCTGCTGCATGGGTAACAGCTTGCCCTCCATACATACTTGCCCAGGCTTTGCGCTCTAAAGACTAGAGCGCAACTCCATAGTCTTCCGAGACTGATGAGTGCCTACTACTATACTATGATGAATGGATTGTAAGACATATATATATATATATATATATATATATAAATATTCATGATATCTGTCGCCTCACAAATCCAACATCACTCCGTCAAGAGTGCTAAATTTAGCGTGCCCTTTCCTTTTACCTAGTTCAGTGTGGCCAGTCAGTTCCTGATATAAATAATCGGCACTGGCTGGGGTGAGATTGAGAGGAGCAGAAAGTGGGGGAAGTGAGAGTTCTGTACTCAGTTATCTGCTTTGACTTCTCCTTTGATGTTTGATGTGCATGCCTATATACTGGAAAGAAATACGGCACTGGCAGGTCTGCGTTGTAAGTTGACGTAGGAGATGGTAAAAATCCCCGCACTTAGGTCGCCTGACAGCACTGCTGAGATTCAAACCCACGACTTTATATGACCCCACAGGATTGAAGTCAGATGGATCCTAGCCTCTTACACATCGTCTTGCATTCGCACACGGGACCTCCATTTATGGTCTCGTCCGAAAGACTTTTTGGGGAGAGTAGAATCGGCATTAATGTTAACACCAGGGGAAAAATCCCCTTGAACGGGAATCGAACTCCGGTCATCAAATTGCAAGCGCAATGTTCTGACCAGCCGCTGCTGTAGTCTAGTGGTTAGGGCGTTGGACTCGTAATCTAAAGGTTGCAGGTTTGATCCCAGCTTTTGGCTATGTTTCGGCTATCTTTCGGCTACATTGCAAGCGCAATGTTCTGACCACTAGGCTATCCCGTCCCTGTAAGCTCTGATCCGTGTGTGTTGTTTCAGGAAGGGAATCAACTCTACAATGCCTCCATGTACAGCAAAGCCTGGAACAGGTACACACAGGTGAGTCAGTACTTGTACACAGGGGGGGAGGGAGAGGGGTGTCTTTGAGGATTTTTATTTTTATTATTTTTTATTTTATACCACTTTATGTCACAGCAGATTTCTGTGCGTGAAATTCGGGGCTGCTCTCCCCGGGGAGAGCGTGTCACCACAAGAGCAGCGCCACCTTTTTTTTTTTTTTTTTCTTTTTCCTGTAAGCAACTGTAATTGTTTCCCTATCTGAGTGGCTTTTTTCTACAAAATTTTGCCAGGGACAACTCTCTTGTTGCCGTGGGTCCTTTTACGTGCGCTAAATAATGCTATGTAGCACACAGGACCTCGGTTTATCGTCTTATCCGAAAGACTAGCGCCCAGACCACCACTCATGGTCTAAGGGATGGGGGAAAAGTTTTGGGCCCAAACGGGATTTGAACCACTGTACACTCTGACCTGGACTTTTTGCTTTCTAGACAGGAGCGTCACCTCTAGACCACCGATCCACCGATTTTTTTAACCTTGGTATTTGTAACCACATGGTATCTGCAGCAGTTTCTTCCATAATTAGGCTAGCAGGAGCTGGGCTGGTATAGACATCTAGCCACTGAGAGAAGCTGAAAGTGGGGGAAACTGACTGCTGAAGTACCACTTTAGCTTCCTTTTTTTTTCACTGAAGTCAGGAGCTCTTCATATGGTCTGATGGCATTCTACATTTTTAGTGCTGTTCATGTTTTTGCAGTTTTGGTTTCTTCACACATCTAAACATCATACTCCAAAGTATCAGTGTTTTTGCAGTTTCGGTTTCTTCAAACATCTAAACATCATATTCCAAAGTATCAGTGTTTTTGCAGTTTCGGTTTCTTCAAACATCTAAACATCATATTCCAAAGTATCAGTGTTTTTGCAGTTGGGGTTTCTTCAAACATCTAAACATCATATTCCAAAGTATCAGTGTTTTTGCTGTTGGGGTTTCTTCAAACATCTAAACATCATATTCCAAAGCATCAGTGTTTTTGCAGTTGGGGTTTCTTCAAACATCTAAACATCATATTCCAAAGCATCAGTGTTTTTGCAGTTGGGGTTTCTTCAAACATCTAAACATCATATTCCAAAGCATCAGAGCCCAATTCAGCTTACAAAGCTTAAAAGCCCTGCTGCTAAGGTCTTCTGATCAAGACACAAGTACACAGTGCAAGAAACTTTCAACCCAAATTTCTCAAAATGGTCACCTCACCACTTAGTGAATTCAAAACTACTATAATTTTGCTTTTAGTCAAGCTACAGCAAAAAATAAGTATATCATCATAAAGCTGAATGATTGAACTTTCTTACTCTATGAAAATCTAAAAAAAATAATAAAAAGGCACAATATGTACCTTTTGTGAAAGTGCATCACATATGGTGCTATGACGTTTTTAATTCTGGCTTCCACCAAACCCTCACATAATAATAATAAATATTATCATCATCATCATCATCGTCGTCGTCATTATCATCATTATTGTTTTTTATATTAATAATAATAAATATTATCATCATCATCATCATCATCATCATCTTTATTTTATATAATAATAAATATCATCATCATCACCATCACCATTATTATTATTATCATTATTATTATTTTTATATAATAATAAATATCATCATCAACATCATCATCATCATCATTACACCATCATTACATCATCGTCGTTATCTCACCTGTGCAGGCGTCGAAGATCCTGGAGGATTATCACCTGAAGAACGAGAGCGAGGAGGAGGTGCAGAGGAAACTGCTGGTGCGTGTGTACACCAACATGGCGCTGTGCTGCCAGAAGCTGAAGCAGAACGGCATCACCATCACCTACTGCAACAAGGTCCTTGACCTCCAACCCTCCAATGTCAAGGCCATCTACCACAAGGCTCAGGTTGGTCGATTTGTCGGGTTGGGTCAGGTGGGTTGTGGGTGACTTTGGAGACTGGAAGAATTTTTTTTAACATTCCTTCACGAAATCGGGTCAGGCACACATGCTGGCTGGCCTTTTCCTCCTTCTAAGTACATACCAGCATCTATAATTACTTCCAGACTCACCACAGGCTCTGTGCCTCTGCTGTGATACTGCTTCGGCATGTGGTAGCGATCGGTGAAGGTCATTGCATGATGGAAAACTACTGTGTGTAAATCCCAGCAAATCCCAGTTTGGGACTATGAGGGTTAAGTGCTTGACTAGTACAGGACCTGCACATTCGACTTAAAAAGTTAAAGTTAAAGTCTGTCCCGAGCCTAAGGCTCATCAGGCCGGTGCTTATCCCGGTTTCTGTGGCGTTAAGCGACTGAGAGTCATAGACTCCCCCCTGGATAGGACACCAGTCTATCGCAGGGTTAACCCCCAACACAAGGTTGGTACCCCTTTTACACCTGGGTGGGGTGAGAAAATAGCCGTAAAGTGCCTTTTCCAAGGGCACAACGCCATAGCCAAAAGCTGGGATCGAACCGGCAACCTTTAGATTACGAGTCCAACGCCCTAACCACTAGACTACAGCAGCGGCTGCACATTCGACTTGCAGAGTGAAAATTGTTATCTTTAAAGTCTTTGTGGGAAAAATGGCAAAAGGAACGGACCAAGAAAGCAGAAAATAGACCAGAAGAAGAAGATGACAGGAACAATGCAGAAACAAAGAGAGGGATATAGAAATTGGGAAATACTAGCACAGAATTTCCAGCGTGAAGACAGAGGTGTTGCCACTGAACAGCACACCAAAGCTGCATTCCGACCTGGGAAATCCTGTACACAGCACACAAATCCAACATCACTGTCAAGAATGCTAAATTTAGCGCTCCCTTTCCTTTTACCTAGTCCAAGTGTGGTCAGTTCCAGCTATAAATAGCACCAGTTAGCCCCACCTACCCTGGGATGGGATGGATTAATTAGCAGCTGAGAAGAGCTGAAAGTGGGGGAAACTGACAGCTGTGTGTATGATAATCTGAATGATAGCTTCAGTAAACTTGCGTTGCTTTGTGTCTGATGGTGTTGATTATAAAAGGCACAAGAGCAGGCCTCAATCAGTGATGTGTAGAAAATGATGTCACATACTAGTGCACTGATTGCAAAGAGTATGAATGGCACTTACATACATCTGGGTTTGTTTTGGTTGTTGTTTTTTTTGTGTTTGTTTTTAACCACTTTACAGAATTAAAAGTTTCCTGTTCTTTTTCTTCTACAATTCATTTTGAACAAAATTCTACGCTTAAAACTAGTTATTTATTAAAAAATCGTAAAAAAAAAGAGTAAAACTCAAAAGAGGATGATAACCTAAAAAAATGATGCTGTTTATACTGACAGGACCCCTTGGGTTGTTTTTTGTTGTTGTTTTAAAAAAAAAATTATTTTAATTTATTTATTTATTTTTTTGACAGGACCCCTTGTTATCCCAACTGGGAAAACACGCAGTGTATGATGGGGGAATCTTGTGTTTTGTGCTGCAGGCCCTGCACTTCATGTCGGAGTTTGAGGATGCCAAACAGCTGTACCTGAAGGCTCAGAGACTCGACAGTGCCAACAGAGCCGTGGCCAGTGCCCTGAAAAAACTGGACCAGTGAGTAGTAGTTAGTTAGTTAAAGTCTGTCCCCAGCCTAAGGTTCATCAGGCTGGTGCTTATCCCGGTTTCTGTGGCGTTAAGCGACTGAGAGTCATAGACTCCCCCCTGGGTAGGACACCAGTCTATCGCAGGGTTAACCCCCAAGGCAAGGTTGGTACCCCTTTTACACCTGGGTGGGGTGAGAAAATAGCCGTAAAGTGCCTTTTCCAAGGGCACAACGCCATAGCCGAAAGCTGGGATCGAACCCGCTACCTTTAGATTACGAGTCCAACGCCCTAACCACTAGACTACAGCGGCGGCTAGTGAGGTAGTAGCGTCTGACTCATTAAAAAAAATTTCTGTATATTATATCGAGGATAATGGAATAAGCACTCATGTGCTTTTTTTTTTTCATCCAGTCCCTGTGTGTATGCAGTTTTGTAAATATTGTCATCTACTCCTACCGGCACACAGTGGCCTACTCTTACGAAAAGCAGAACAGGATTTAACATGTGCGCAAGATGTTCTGCGTGCATTCGCACACGGGGCCTCGGTTTACAGTCTCATCCGAAAGACTTTTGGGGGGATTGGAGTCAGCACTGATGTTAACTCCAGGGGAAAAATCTTCTTGAACGGGAATCGAACCCGGGTCGTGAAATTGCGAGCGCAATGTTCTGACCACTAGGCTATCCCGTCCTGACTCACAGGGGGTATGTAGGTCTGGGTGATGAATTTTTGCATGGAGAGTGTTGTCAATAACGACTCCTAGATACCTGACAGCACTGGCTACAGGGACTGATGGATTGCCGAATTCTATTGAAGTTGTTGTGTATGTGTGTGTGTTATTATTATTATTATTATTATTATTATTATCATCATCATCATCATCATCATCATCATCATCATCATCATCATCATCACCGTTATTATTATTATTGTTTATCATTGTTGTCGTTATATTTTTTATTAGTATTATTTTTTATCATCATTATCATTATTATTATTATCATCATCACCATTATTATTATTATTATTATTTATCATTGTTGTTATATTTATTATTAGTATTATTTTTTATCATCATTATCAATCATCATCATTTACTATCATTATCATCATCATTTACCTGTATGCATGCTGTGTGTTATTATTTACCTGTATGCATGATGTGTTATTAGTTACCTGTATGGTTACCTGTATGGTTTGTGTTACTACCCAGGGACATGAAGAAGTTTGCACTGCAGTCAGTGGGCTACAGGAAGATGTGTCAGTTATTTTTAGTTACCTGTATGCATGCTGTGTGTTATTGTTTACCT
>CM060342.1:2699543-2749543 GCA_030674155.1 Stramonita haemastoma | reverse complement strand
AAAAGACTTTTGGGGAGAGTGGAGTTAGCACTGATGTTAACTCCAGGGGAAAACCCTCAAACGGGAATTGACGGAGTTTTGTCAATTTTGTCATCTGTTCCCACCAGCACACAATGGCCTACCCTTCTGAAAAGCAGAACAGGTTTTAATGTGTGCACAAGATTTTTTTCATGCGTTCGCACACAGGACCTCGGTTTATAGTCTCATTGGAAGGAAGGAAGGCACTGATTGAACTGTGTATGGATTAGAATCTGCAGGGGGACGGATAGCCTTGTGGTCAGAACATTGCGCTGGCAATTTGACGACCCGGGTTCGATTCCGGTCGAGATTTTTCTCCAGGAGTTAACATCAGTGCTGACTCCAGTCTCCCCGAAAGTCCTTCGGATGAGACTATAAACCAAGGCACCCTTTGTGAACGCATGCAGAACATCTTGCGCACACATTAAATCTTGTTCCGCTTTTCGTAAGAGTAGGCCATCGTGTGCCGGTGGGAACAGATAACATTTACAAAACTGCATACAGATGGGGGACTGGATGTAAAAAAGCACAAGAGTGCTTATCCCATTATCCTCGATATAAAAGAATAAATAAAAATAATAGATAACAATAAAGGGTTTGTTTTGAAGGAAAAGAAGGGGGGTGGTGATTGGAGGGTTGTTATTTATTTATTTATTTATTTAGGCATCTGTCAGTCTCAGAAGACTGTGGAGTTGTGCTCTAGGCTCTAGAGCGCAAAGCCTGGGTAAGTAAGTATGGAGGTCAAGCTGTTACCCATGCAGCAGAACCCCCCCCCCACATCGCTGGAATGATCCATTGGAAAGGCAATGACCAATACGAATGGTTCCAGTGCCGTCACAGGAGCCGCCAGAACGTTGCCATATACCTACAGCCCTGAGCCACCCTGGAGACACAACTCCCTGATTTTTTTTCTCAGGGATGGTGTCTAAACACAACACCTGTGTGCATGCTGGTTTTTTAAAAAAAAAATTGTGATCATCCAATCCTACCAGCACACAGTGCTGTCACAGGAGCTGCCAGAACGTTGCCATACACAGCCCCAAACCGCTGTGGGGACTGACTCCCAAAGTTGGAGGGTTGTCGTTGTAGTTGAGAAGGAAAATGAAGCATATGTCTGACAGTAAAGAACCTCTGTGGGGCAGGATAGCTCAGTGGTCAGAGCGCTCGCTTTTCCCCAAGTTCAGCAGCATTGAGCATGGTTACCAGTTGGATGGGTGACCGTTTGCGCGCCTTGGCTTCAGTACAGTCCCCCCAGTTCACCCATCTGTAAATGGGTACCTGTCCTCTTTAGGGTCAGGGAAGATAAAGCAGCGAGGGAGAGGAGGTGGGCGCCGCCCTCAATATGCTGGCCCCTAGAGAAGCTGAGGTCTCTGATGCCTTGCTCCCCTATGACCACATAGGTTATGGGACACCTTTACCTTGTAAAGAACCTCTTGTTTTTCAGACACAGAGCAGCAGCAGCAGCAGCCAGCCAAAGAGCTGCCAGGAGACTGCTCGGCAAGATTTCGTGCCACTGTGGAGGAAAAGATCGGGTGAGTTGGCAGTTCTGTTTCTGTCGTACCTCACTGTTCTCTCTATCTCTGGGGGCAGGATAGCCTAGTGGTCAGAACATTGCGCTCGCAATTTGACGACCTGGGTTCGATTCCCATTTGAGGGGATATTTCTCCCGCAGTTAACATCAGTGCTGACTCCACTCTTCCCAAAAATGATTCGGTTGAGACTATAAACCGAGGCCCCGTGTGTGAATGCACGCAGAACATCTTGCGCACACCATAAATCTGGTTTTGCTTTTCGTAAGAGTAGACCATTGTGTGCCGGTGGGAACAGATATTTAGAAAACTGCATACACACGGGGACTGGATGTAAAAAAGCATATGAGTGCTTATTCCATTATCCTCGATATAAAAGAAAAGAAAAGAATAAGTCTCACTGCTCACTGCCGTGTTTCTCAGGATGACTCTGTTGTTATTGCTAACTTGAATGAGACGGCAATAGTGTCACATTTGTGACACTCCACCACATAATGAGTCGCATTGCACCTGAGGTCAATTTTTAGGTTATTGGCGTGTAATCAGTCTGCAATAAAATGGCTGTACACTACAGAAAACAGAATGAAAATCGGACAGTTCTATGAAAAGTTATGACACATTGAAATGATAGACTGCAGGAGGTTGTGACAAAAATGAGAAACTGACAAGTTTAGCATCGTAACAGGAGGTCAGAATGAAGGCTCGGGTGTTTTATAAAACACGTTTTGAAGCAAAAGGAAACGAACTTTTTACCTTGATACTTCTGTACAAGTGTGGTGGTGGTGATGATGGTGGTGATGGTGATGATGGTGGTGGTGATGATGGTGGTGATGATAGTAGTGGTGATGATGATGGTGGTGGTGATGGTGGTGGTGATGATGATGATGATGGTGGTGATGATGGTGGTGGTGATGATGGTGGTGATGATGATGGTTGTGGTGATGGTGATGATGGTGGTGATGATGGTGGTGGTGATGATGGTGGTGATGATGATGGTTGTGGTGATGGTGATGATGGTGGTGATGATGGTGGTGGTGATAGATGATGGTGATGATGGTAATTATGATGGTGATGATGATGACAGGGTTCGCGATAACCGGTAATTGTCGGTATTTTACCGATTGTAAACAGGGAATACCGAAAATTTTCGAAGCAGCCGGTACTGCGTACCGATTCTGTTTGCCTGTGACCGATTAGATTTCCGTCTCAAAAAAAGTCTGAAGTGACGTTTTCTGACAGTCTGTCATGCGCCTGTACTGTGCTTACGCACCTACCCCTTTCCACCCCCTTCCCACGAACATCTTTGGCACCAGCCTCATTATTAGCCTAGCACGCAGAACAGCAAGCTTTACTGTGAAAGAATAGAGCTTCGCGCTCTTCTCGGCATGACAGTAACTTCCATTCACAATGAGTAAATGGGGCCTAGATTTATTTATTCTTTATTCTTTTAATCTTTTATAGCGAGGATAATGGAATAAGCACTCCTGTGCTTTTTTACATCCAGTCCCCATGTGTATGCAATTTTGTAAATGTCATCTGTTCCCACCGGCACACGATGGCCTGCTCTTACGAAAAGCGAAAAGCGGAGGGTCTTTGACTATGAATTTGCGCGTTGCTTTGAGAGAGAAGAGTCGAAAACTGAATCTAAATTGAACGAAAGATCTAGATGAGCGCTAAGCATAGAAACAAGAAAGAAGAATACAAGTCTCACGAATGATGCCATGCAAAACGACGGACTGACACGGACAGTGGCACAGGCGCTAGAAAAAAAATCCTATTTCCTGCGTGGCTTCGTGCCCAAGAAGCGAGTGGCAGCAGCACAGCAGTCAGAGTCTGAGAGATTTGCGTTCAATTTAGATTTAGTTTTCCTGCCAAACAATTCCCCCCTCCCCCACCCCCTCACTGAATAGTTTCGTTTTGTTCACAGTACATACCGGATTTTATTTTCTGGGGACCGATTTTGGGGGAGTTGGTCAAGATATCTCTGAAATGGCAACTCGCAGTACCGGTTTTAAAAAATCCTAGCGCGAACCCTGGATGATAGTGGTGATGATGATGGTAGTGGTGGTGATGATGATGACGATGCTGGTGGTGACATTGCTAATGATCATGACAATGATGACGACGACAATGACGATGATAATGACAATGACAACAACGATAATAACGACAAATGATGATGGCGATGTTCAGGGAGTTTTTCAAGAACGAAGACATCGTGGAGATGCCATTTCCGGAGCATTCCCTGACCACGCCAGAGATCGAGTGTATCCTGAAGGTGGCTGACGACTTCGGCATGATGGTGCAGCGCAGGGGGACGGTGAGGAGGGGGGGGAGGGAGGAAGTGTGTGGGGGGGGGGGGGGGGAGGGGGTGGGGGGGGGAGGTGTGTGTGTGTGGGGAGATCGAGTGTATCCTGCAGACGACTTTGGCATGATGGTGCAGCGCAGGGGGAGGTGGGGGGGGGGGGGGGGGGGGGGGGGGGAGGGGGTGGTATGTGGGGGGGGAGATTGAGTGTATCCTGCAGGTGGCCGACGACTTCGGCATGATTGGTGCAGCGCTGGGGACGGTGAGGAGGGGTGGGGGGGGGGGGGGGGGGGGGGGGGGGGTGTGTGTGGGAGGGGGGAGGGGGGGGGGGGTGTGTATGGGGGGGGGGGGGGAGGAGATCAAGTGTATCCTGCAGGTGGCCGACGACTTTGGCATGATGGTGCAGCGCAGGGGAACAGTGAAGAGGGGGGAGGGAGGGGGGGGAGGGGGGGAGGTGTGTGTGTGTGGAGGGGGGTGTGTGTGTGTGGAGGGGTGTGTGTGTGTGTGGAGGGGGGTGTGTGTGTGTGGGGGGGAGATCGAGTATATCCTGCAGGTGGCTGACGATTTCGGCATGATGGTGCAGCGCAGGGGGACGGTGAGGAGGGGGGGGGAGGGGAGGGATAGGATATGGGGGGGGGGGGGGGGAGAGAGGGAGGAATGTGATTGGGGGGGGTGAGAGGGAGGAATGTGTTTGGGGGGGGGGTCTGATTTGGGGGGAAGGGGTGTGATGGGGGGATAATTGTGTGGTTACAGTGTTTTAAATCATTTTTTTTTGGGGGGGGGGAGGATTATGTTTTTTGTTTTGTTTTTTGTTTCCTTATCTAGAGCTTCCAAGGTTTACCAGTGGTGAGATTTTTGTGTATGTGACTTTTTTTTTTTTTGGGGGGGGGAGAGTACTTAGAAGTGTGAGGATGGGGGAAGAGTTTTTGTTATTGATGATTTCCCTCACCCCCCATTAAACTTTTTTTTTTTTTAATTAAAAAAAGAAACAAACAATCAAAAAAAAAACTTATTTAAATGACAGATTGTGTTGTACATTTACTGGCGCCCACAGTATAGGTGTGAATTCAAGCCAAGTGGATCAACTTTCATGATGGTGCAGAGGTAAAGGTGTCCCATCACCTATGTGGTCATAGGGGAATGAGGCGTCAGAGACCTCAGCTTCTCTAGGGGCCAGCATGTTGAGGTGGCGCCCATCTCCTCTCCCGCGCTGCTTTACCTTCCCTGACCCTCAAGAGGGCAGGTATCCATTGGCAGCTGGGTGAACTAGGGGACTGTACTGAAGCCTAGGTGCACAAACGGTCACCCGTCCAATTAGTAACCACGCTTGATGCTGCTTAACCTTGGCTGCAGGGGGAAAGTGAGTGCTCTGACCGCTGAGCTATTCTGTCCCCATGGTGTTATTTTTATTTATTTATTATTTATTTACTCTTTTTATTTTGAGGATAATGGAGTAAGCACTCGTGTGCTTTTTTTGCATCCTGTCCCCCGTGTGTATGCAGTTTTGTAAATATTGTCATCTGTTCCCACCGGCACACAGTGTAGAGACATCATTTTATTTTTGTAGAGTGTGTGTGTGTGGTGTTGTTATGTTTTAAAAAAAATTTATTTGTTGTGTGGTTTTTCTTTGGTCATCAGGGCAACGCATCCCGGATGGTGATTATGAAGAGGAAAGGGCAGCTGCAGTTTGAGAATTGAGGGCCTCAACTGACCGACCGCCTGCGATGTTCAAATGATGGGATGAGCCCTTGTGAATGAAGCTGTACTGGTGCTTACCTCCAGTGAAGAGAGAGAGACAGACAGAGACAGACAGACAGACAGACAGACAGACAGACAAGACGGACAAGACAGACAGAGAGAGAGAGAGAGAGAGAGAGAGAGAGACAGACAAGACAGACAGAGAGAGAAAGAGAGAGTGTAGCTGTATGTGTGTGTGTGTTCGTTTTTCATTTAAAGTCTGTTCACTCTAGGTGATATTAGACTTAAACAAGCATTAAAAGTAGCTAAAACAAGCCCAACAAATAGAATGAATAAATTCAAAAGAAAACCTATAACAGAACATTAATAGCAGACCGATAAATAACTTGAGCAATATCAACAATTTCTGGTCTACGAGTGAGCAAACCCACAGATTCCCTTTTCAGATCTATGATACCAGACTTTTTGTATAATGATGTCAAGATAGGGCAATCGAAAAGAATGTGTTCACAAGATAAAGGATGAGAACAAGCACATACCACATTTTGGAAATACTTGGTTTTCTAGGAGTTCAAACGCAGCTTAAAGTTTTTCTATTTTTACAGCAGAATTATATGCAATTTTTATGGCTCTAGTATTTCTATGTGACTGGCATCAGGAAAAGCTTGATATTATTTTCTGTGTTGACTCAAATCTGTTCTGTATAGTTTGCAAGACTGGAATTCAAAGATCAGGAAAGATCTATTGTTTGATATAAGATACTTGATACATATCATTATGTCTAGAGGTACTGAAATAGTATTTTGCTGGATTCCCTCACATTGTGGTATGTTTTGGAATGAAACAGCAGATAAATTGGCTAAACAGGGTGCGAAGAGAAATACGACAGAAAGTACATTAAAACTTGATTTTCATGAAATTAGTTCATTATTAGTTAATTATATGCATAAACTTTATCCACGAGAAAATTCAGATTTGGGGTCTTGCCCAAGACACATTTTAAAGTGATCAGCTGATTTCCCGAAGATGTGACAGGTTTACTGTTCCATGATTTGCCAAGAAATCAGCGATTCTATAACTTAAGTGCCGTGGTTTGTTATTTTCCGACCATGTTCGAATTTCCAACACCACTTGCAAATGAAAGCTCAACTTTTGCTAGCAAGCAGCCCAATGCGAGAGACTTAGCGCAAGTTTCAAACATTACTCGGCAAAACGAACAGCCAATTTTGCTGTTTGCGCATAAATATCCGCATCTGTACCTCTTCTAGCCCCATCCTGGCCTGTTAGTGTCATTTTGCGTTTACTCCACGTCTGTCTTTGCTTGTAAGTGTGTCAGTTTGATCTGTTTTTTTCCGCGAAAGTCTACACCACTGTCCGCCATTTTGTTTTGAAAATGATGCTTTGCGCATGCGTCGTAAAGGGAGACAAGTTACTGAACGTTTGTTCCTAGCAGACGACGTAACGCGAGATGAACGGAATTGCTGAACGATAGAAGACAACGTTTTCAATTTCCGTGTTTTTGTTGACAAAAATTGGATTTTGATTAATAAAATCGTATTTCGGTATTTTCCAACTTTTTCCGGAACAAATATGGAAAAATACAGGAGGTGCACAGGTCTGGATATTGTCAGCTTTTTTGGACATGGTATAGTCGATATCAAATGTAGCAGTTTTATGTTCCCATTGAGGTATCTTAGGTACTGTTGGCAGAACAACAATGTCTGAAATATCAACTTCACATTTCGAAAATAAGTCACTTGTGTAGTTACAAACTGAGTGAAGTGAAGATATGTTTTGAGCCCTTTTAGGATAGTCTTTAGTCGATTATAAAAATATTTCTCTCTTTACTGAATTTTGCACAGACAGACTTCTGGTGACGTATTTTGCTACACATAGTATATGCTGATCTGAAAGAGATGATAATTTTGCCTCTTGATAAGCTCTCCTTCTATTTGTGTGTATTGGTACTCCCAATGCTATTTTTATGGCTTTACTATCTATGCTTTCAAGTTTTTTCAGTATGTACAAAAGTGCTGTAAAATAAACTTCTTGTTCATAAGTTAGATTTAGTTAGAACTAGCCTATTACAAGTTATGGTGGAACAACCCGTTTCCCAAAATGGGGCATGTGCATTGAAATCGCCTAAAATTACCCATTTTTTTGGTTGATAAGTCAATATGTTTTATCCAGTCAGCGTTTTCTGCTTTGGGGCCCTTTGGATAGTACACTGACACTATATTGAAAGAAGTATGTTTATTAACTTTAACAGTTGCTGCTGTTGCAAATACTTCATCTGTATTAGCTGGTTTAAGAGATGAAGTCACAGGTGTGTGTAATCTAGATCTGCTCGGACATAAATTGCAGTTGGAACTTTTCTAGATCTATCTGAACAATAATATAAAGGTGGATGGTAAAAATTCTTTAGCTTAGGGAGCTTATCTGCAACAACATTTAAATACTGCAATGCAAGGATGGAATATTTATGTTTGTATAAGTGATTTTGAAGCTGCAGTACATTCCTTAAAATAGATCTGCAATTCCATTGAAAAATTAATACTTTGTCTTTGACGGTGTTCATGGAAAGTAGTTTTCAGTAAAATCTATGATGATGGAGATATAGAGAGTCACCAAACAATATTTGGGTAGAAGAAAGAGTCCCATGGATGTTGATGGAGTGACCAGGGCTGATACGATCTGGAATAACCTGCTGGATCTCCATACCACTGTTTTTTTCTGAGCACTCTGTCTGGTCCTCCATTCCTGTCAACAGACTCCCTGCCAGGTCTCCTCCGAGGTCTCTCCCAAAAGAGGTGGTGGACATGCCTTCCCAGGTTTCCTGCAAGGATGCTGGTACCTCTGTCTGTAGGAGGGATGGCATCTCTCATGAGCCTGCTGTTTCTAACGTTCAAATTTTCATGTGATAAAATAGAAACCTGATGTTGTGAAAGTTCAGTGATCAAATAGGCATTGAGCAGTTCTCTCCGTACCTCAAGAGCTGCATCCTTTACAGGAGCTATTCTGCTGACCATGACTTTGGCTTTTGGAAGCTTGTTTTTAATAGATTTAACAACAGCTACCATGTCTTTTGACGCAGTTTTTGGGTCGTCCCTTTTATGTGCTTGATGCCAGTGTGTACGATTACACAGTCAGTGTCATCTTCTGGATCAATAGTGCCAACCTGCTGTTGGCAGTCTGCAATCCTAAAGGCCTTTGATGATACTGAAAAGCCGTAAGAACACCCCAAACGCTTTCCATTGACTTTTGTCAAAGTTGAGTCATGCAAAAATAGAACACGAGGAAGTGACTCCATACTTTTGACGTCATCTGCACTGGCTGGTTTTGAGATGACGTCATTAGTTGCTTTTTCTTCGAGGTCATCTGTTTTGTTTTCAATACAGCCACTGACCTGTTCTGAGCACTTTTACCGGCTTTAGTTGGTGGGGGTGCTGCTGGTCTGGCCTGTGTTGCTGGGCAGCTGCAGCAGCGTAGCTAAGGCTGCCCCCATCAGCAGAGAGGGAGGAGAGGCAGGTGAGGGTGGTTCTGTCTGCGTTCCAATGCTCGTCTGCAGCCTAGTTTCTGGGGCAGTGGTGCGGTCCTGGTCCTGCACTAGGCTGCAGCAGGATGCTCTCTCTGTGACTGAGGTCAGTGAGCATCGTTTCCAGTTTGCTGATTTTTTCGTGCAGCGAGACCACCAGTTTTTTAAGGTCGGTGATCTCGTTTGATTCTTGGCAGTTGCAGCCGTTGTTCTTGGAAGACATAGATACTAGAACCGTGCTTGATGTTTCGTTAGCGGATGAAAGAAAGCACATGATTGCTTATTCTGTTATCCTCGATATAAAAGAATAAATAAATAAATAAATAAATTAGCATTTTCGGTCTTCTTGTCTTCAGCGGTGGTATGTTTTGGGCTTTTTTTTTCACTGCAGTGGCTTCAGAAGTGTATGAAGTAGATCGTAGACGTCTTGTCTTCGTCATATCTTGCAAGGAGCTTGAAATGGCGTGGAGCTCAGGTTCAGTGGCTGCTTCTCAGCACCATGTTGTGATGTCATCCGTCTTGTATGTCTGTGTGTGTGCGTGTGTGTGTGTGTATGTGTGTGTGTGTGTGTGTTAAGAATTAAAGGAAAAACCTGATTGTTTTTTTGACATTATAAAAGAAAGCATATATATGCCGTGGTGTGTTGTGGTTTTGTGTGCGTGTGTGGTGGTATGTGGGTGTGTGTGTGAGAGAGGGGGGGGGGGGAAACAGTCACGGTTTGAAAAACATTGCCTTGGATTGTGATGTCCATCTGTTCAATTGCTGACCAGTATGTGAGGATGTACAGTACATACAGCTGGTGGTTCCACTGTTTGATCCTCCAAAGTTTTGATTGATTGATTTATTGGAACTTCGTTTTGATTGATTGATTTATTGGAACTTCGTTTTGATTGATTGATTTATTGGAACTTTTTTTTTCTTTTGTTGTAACACTGTGTGATTGCATGAATCAATTTTATTTCTTTTCTTTCAGTTTTTAATTTTTTTTTTAGGGGGTGGTGGTGGTGGATGGTGTTCTCACCTTGCAGAATTCCTGTGCCAAAACTTGTTTTGCCCTCCCTTTAGTTTTTCTCATTCTGGCTCTTGTCTCGTCTTGTGGCTTTTTTACCCTTTTTTGAAAAAGTTCTTTATCATTTTCTTTGTCGTCTCTCGTCTGGCTCATCTTCGGCCTCGTTTGTGTGAAAACTGCTGGGAATAGTCCGTCACTGTATGTGATGACGATTGGCGACAGACACCCTGTTTTGTTCTTCTGATAATTAAAAAAAATTTTTTTTGTTCATCATTATCTCATTAAAAAATGTAAGCAAATAGCAGAACTATTTCACTTTGAGTTGTTGTTGTGAATTTCTTTTTAATGTAAGCAAATAGCAGAACTATTTCACTTTGAGTTGTTGTTGTGAATTTTCTTTTTTAAAATTTTATTTTATACCACTTTATGTCACAGCAGATTCCTCTGCGTGAAATTCGGGCTGCTGTCCCCGGGGAGAGCGCGTCGCCACAAGTGCAGCGCCTACCCATTATTATTTTTTTCCCCCTCAGGGATGGTGTCTATACACGACACTTGTGTGCATGCTGGTTTTTTGTTTGTTTGTTAGTTTGTTTTTAAAATAATTTTGTCATCCGCTCCTACTGGTACACGATGGCCTGCTCTTCCGAAAGGCGGAACGGGGTTTGAACTTGTGCGCAAGATGTTCTGTATGCGTTCGCACACGGGGCCTTGGTTTATCGTTTCATCCGAATGATCCGAATGCGAGCGTCTCTTTATGAATGGCATGTAGTCTTGTCTTTAAGCGGTGTTGTGTGTGTGTGTGTGTGTGTGTCACAGAGAGAGAGAGAGAGAATGTGTGTGCACACGCGCGAGCAGGCATGCATCTTTGTTCATGCTGACTGGAATCAAGATACCCAAGCACACAAAGAAGAAGAGAGAAAAAATCACGCCAAAAAACCCAACTGTGAACTCTCCATATAATTTACCGCAGTTACCTTTGGTACAGACAGACAGACACCATGGGTAAATACACACAGTTCCAGCTGTTCAGTCACACCAACATCCAGAATACGTCATGGTACCTACATACAATAGTCACACTACAGCTACGCAAACATTATTATACAACAACGGTGCAATCCTTTAAAAAATGCAGTGTAACCCAATTTTTTTTTTGGGGGGGGAAAAGAAAGAACGATCACTCCTATTTATCATTATATCCACTTATTCCCCTCCCTCCTCTTTCTGAATGAAACCAACAACTGTGTAACCTATTCCCCCCCCCTTCTAAATGAAATTTTGGATTTTGTTTCTAACCCCCCCCCCCTTCCAAAAGAAATCAACTATTGCATTTCCCCATCATTCTTTCTGAATGAAATCGAGGATTATGTTTCTATTCCCTCCTTCTCCAGGGGCCAGAAGGTAAAGCAGAGGGAGAGGAGATGGGCGCCACCCTCAACATGCTGGCCCCTGAGAACTGAGTTCTCTGATGCCTCGCTCCCCAATGACCCTCGTATGCCCCTTTTCTCCCTTCCCATTTCTTCCAGCTGTATACACAATTTTTTTCAGATGCAGCATTTGCAAACAAACAAACACACGCCTGTGCGAGTTGATATCAGTCGTTATGCCTAAAGAGAGTGCGCAGTACACACAATGATCACACCACATACACAAGGACAGCCGATTATGCTGGACTTTGGAGGAGGAGAAAACAAACCTGGGATAAACACCCACGCCGATGTAAATGCACGCTTGATACAGACAGAAACGGAATGCACAACAGGCAGGTATGCAGGCAGGTATGCAGGTAGGTAGTAGGTACATTTAGAGTACATGGCAAAATGCGGTTCTTCACACCTCACACCACATTGCAAAAACAGTTGCTCCTTTACATTCTACTCGACGTGCGTTGTTGTTTTCGAATATGCTTTAACGACAGACAGTTTTTATCAAAGTGCAGGCCAACATCATTTTTAAGTCCCATGTGAACATTCCGAAAAGAAAAAGTTCAAAATGTGCACACACTCACACAAAATCACTTTGCAAAAGGGTACACTTTTTACATCTGTGGTCTAAGGCAAAAACTACATCCAAAAATCCCCCCCCCCTAAACATGGGTTTTCTTCTTTACAGTGAAGAGGGGCAGATGTGCATATATTTTGTTTGTTTTTTAAACAAAGACCGAGGACCCCCCCCCCCCCCCTCTCCTGCTTAATACTTTTTAAAACAACTTTATATGATATGAACAATTCTCCACAAAAAAACCCTGTACATAAAAAGTAAACATCCACTTGGTTGAACTCTCATCCTGGAAGAAAGAAGAAAAAAGTTTTTAAAAAATATATATATGTATTTTTTGAAGATCTATACATAATGTGACCCTCCCCCACGTAACAAGTTAACACTGCACCAGAACGCGATTTAAAAAAAAAAAAAATCGTATGCTATAAAAAAAAAAAAAAATTTTTTTAAAGCTATTCCATGAAAAAAAATCAACCTGAAAACAGACAATTCTATGTTTATTACAAAATGAAAAACTACACACCAGAAGTTTTAATGAGAAATTGGCAAATTTTTGCATTGAAGTAGATGGTCATGATGAGGGGGTAGGAGTTTTTAACAACTTTTAAAGAAAATAGGAAACAAAATTCTGCCTCGATACTTCGGTTAAAGATGGATAAAAAGCTTATAGTCTATTCATCAAAATCTTAAAATCGACCACCTGACCCCCACCTGCCTAAAATGGCTCCTAGCGGAAAAGTGGGTTGGGTGCAAAGCGACTCATTTCGTGGTGGAGTGTCACAAAATACTTTTCCTCCATATTTTGCTTTTGGTTTGGCTACTTCATGTGTGGAGACGGGATAGCTCAGTGGTCAGAGCACTGCTTTCCCCCAGCTAAGCTTAAACAGCAATGAGCATGGTTACCAAATATGGGTGACCGTTTCGGGCGCCTTAGCTTCAGTACAGTCCCCCAGTTCACCCAGCTGTAAATGGGTACCTGCCCTCTTCAGGGTCAGGGAAAGTAAAGCAGCAAGGGAGAGGAGATGGGCGCCGCCCTCAATATGCTGGCCCCTAGAGAAGCTGAGGTCTCTGACGCCTCGCTCCCCTACGACCACATAGGTTATGGGACACCTTTACCTTTTAGTTTGTGTGCAAGACTTTTGTAAACTCTGCATGGCAGGTTGCTAAACTGGTGACGGCTAAAACGAGAAACACACACACTAGCAATTATAAACGACGTTTCCAACCATACTATGCACAATTTTGGGGGGGGCCAAACACAAATTGTAGTTCAACTCTTCAAAGATCCAACTGAGGATAAAAGGAAATGTACACAACAATATTTTCTTTGCGCATATAGAAGAGACCCCAATGAAGGACTCCTCACTGGTTAATGACCATTGTGGACACAGCCAGCCACAGTCACAGGGCAGACACCGAACAACAATCAATACAGGCACTGGAAGATCGTCGGTACTTCATTAATTCTGGCAATACTGTCTCAACAAGGGGGCACACAAAAGGGATTGGGGGGTCACTGTTATTGTGATAAAAATTATGGTTCATATCCCAGCAGACGAGGAAAGGGTGGGGGTGGGGGGCTGTTTGGGCCAGTTCTGTGTCGGAGACAAAACATGAAAATGGTAACCCCTCAATCACTGGTGTTTTTTTGCATCAACGGACTTTTGGGGGGGGGGGGTTTATAATGGTGGAGTGAGGGGGGAGTTGACAAAATAAGGAGCATGTTGTAAGTTGTGTGGAACAATCAGTCAAAACAAGTTCTGCTCATGAAACAAATTTCAATATAACACAGCAACGGTTTTGTTGACAGAAAAAAAAAGCGACTCCCCCCCCCCCCACACCTTCAAACAGGAAATTTCACAAAAATTATAGGGTCATAAGAATTTGTTGGTTTTGAAAGAGTCAGAACAATAACTGTACAAAAACAAAAATGAAAACAAACCCACCAGTATGTTTCATGGAATGAGATAATGATAGATGTATGACTCAAATCACACACACACACAAATTTCAATTTCATCACACACACACAAATTTCATCACACACACTGCACTGGAGACAAAAGCCATGCATAATTTTTCATGGAATGAAATGAGATGAAGTCTCCGAAGGAAAAAACAAATCACATAAGATGCAACTTCTCATCAATGCCAATGCATTAGAGAAAAAACCCAACAAAAACCCCACTGCACCAAAAACGCTTCTGTAATCCATGTACATCAACAGTATAACGCAGACACCCTCCTCCACCTCCCGGTTATGTAATATCAAGCCTTAACTGTCATCCTGATTACATACCATAAATTAACCTACACCCCACACAACCAACCATCCACCCATCAACTTGAGTATTAGGATGAAGGGAGATAACTGAGCTTTGATTGCAAAACCATCACACTCGTACATGGGGAATGCTTCACGATGAAACAGCAACAACAACAACAACATGACAACGATCTATATACACACACACTCAGGCATGTGATCTTGAAACATAAACAGGCACAGGATCTGAAGACACACTGGCACGATCCATGCATAATTATGAACTATGCACTTTGACCTAACATAAAAAAAAAAATATTTACTTGTGTGTACACACAAAATGCACACACTGAAATAATCATATAGGTTAATTATTAACTTGTGTACACACAAAATGCACACACTGAAATAATCATATAGGTTAATTATTTACTTGTGTGCACGCAAAATGCACAAACTGAAATAATCATATAAGTTAATTATTTACTTGTGTGCACGCAAAATGCACACACTGAAATAGTCATATATGTTAATTATTTACTTGTGTGCATGCAAAATGCACACACTGAAATAATCATATAGGTTAATTATTTACTTGTGTGCACGAAAAATGCACACACAGAAATAATCATATAGGTTAATTATTTACTTGTGTGCACAAAATGCAAAAATTGCACACACACAGAAATAATCGCATAAGTAGAACAACCGTGCTAAAAAACAAAACAAAAAAAAAACAGCTGTGCTCTGAGAATCTATATGTTCCTCTCTTGATCTTACATCAGGCTAAACTACCATATGTCCACAAAACTGAAACTTGCTCCTTCTCCCCTGTGTGCCTGAGGTAAAGAAAACCAGACAGGCGAGCACATCCTTCAGAGGTGTACATACGCTATACAGCGACCTGAGGAAGAAAGTGTGGCCGACAGAGATAACCCTACAGACCAAGCTGTGCGGCCCACGAGAGGAGCTGGAAAGGACATGCCATTATTTTTCCCCAGTCACATCTGACAGTGTAGAGCGAACGAGAGAAGAAGATGATCGTACATAAGAAAATTTAATATCAACAAGTCTGGGACTCTGGAGTAACTGTCTGAGCACTGGACAAACGAGCAGAACAGATTTATAATTATCATCAGGTAAGATCAGGTTGATTGTATGAAGCTGAAAGTCCCAGCGAAGCTCGCTCTCTGCTTAAGGGACTGCAGCTCAGGTGTCAATGGCATGGGGAGCACACGTCAGACTTTTTTTTTTTTTCTTTTTTAAGATTTCAGCCCTCCAGACTTTTATTTCTTCTTCTTTTTTGATGTTGTAAAGTTTAAAACAAATTCTTTGAATAAATCAAGTCTACTGATTTTGCATACCCACTCACCCTTTTGTGTAAAATGGTGATATTCTACATGGATTTTAAAAAAATGCAGGGGCCTTAATGGACCTAACGTGACATTCACAAGCGCATGTTGGGGATTGTGTGCATGCACGAAGAGCAAGCAGCAAAACGTGTTACTTTTTCCAAAAACACAAACGACCTCACCTCAGAAGCTGTACGATTGTTCAACATCCCTTCTCTCAACCAACCCCTCACAAAAAATGTTTCATTAAAAATCATTGCACCATAACCACAGCCTCTTACTAACTGAAAGAAAAGCACTGCAGAATCTCCCATGTACTCTCTTTAAAAGAAAAAAAAGCACCTACCTAAAAAATAATTGAGAACTTCAATGCAATCAGTAACTATATCTCCAGTGATACTGACTTCATCTCACTCCTACCTTAACCACAAGCACTTTTTAAAAAACGATCACCAAAACCCCCCCCTCCCCCAACCAACTTCCTCCACACAGACTGGGGCACTAAGTAAAACGTTGTAACACCTGAGCAAAACTGAACAGCTCAGTCAATCCAATGTTCTTACATACTAGCCAACAACATGATGCTAATATTAAACAATAGCAACCATCAAAAACCAAGTGAGAGATTGTCATAAGTCAACAACAGCCACAACCCTAAATAACACAGTTACAGAAACAACAAGACGGGATAGCTCAGTGGTCAGAGCACTCACTTTCCCCTAGCCAATGTTAAACAGCATTGAGAGTGGTTACCATTGGATAGTAGATCATTTGTGCGCCTTGGCTTCAGTACAGTTCACCCAGCTGTAAATGGGTACCTGCCCTCTTTAGGATCAGGGAGAGTAAAGCAGTGAGGGAGAGGAGATGGGCACCGCCCTCAACATGCTGGATCCTAGAGAAGCTGAGGTCTCTGATGCCTCGCTCCCCTATGACCACAAAGGTTATGGGACACCTTTACCTTTCTTACTACAGAAACAACACTGTCCGTCCAGCAGCTGTGATAACAGATGCATCTTTTCTCCACCTGTCCTGCACATAAATCCTTCTCATAGTAACTGGCAACACACACACAGGGACTATACATCCTGTCCTTCAATATTTCATTGTCATCTTTAAGGCAATTTTTTTTTCATCTACAAAATTTTTCATCTTTTAGAAAATGTTCCATATTTTAAGGCAATTTGTGTAATCTTTTAGGGAAATTTGTCATTTTTTAAGGCAATCCTAAAAGAACCACATGCTCTGAACCATGCCAAGTCAACTTCATACACAACACCTCACCACTCTATGCCTGCCCCTACCACTAACTGACAGATGTTTGCAGAGCACGCACGCACGCACACACACACACACACGCATGCGCGCGCAGGCATGCACACACACACACACACGCCAAAAATAGGAAAGGAAAACCCCTCGCAACACAATAAATTGTGAGAGCGACGCACACACTACACAAGTACAAGTCAACACAGGCACAGGCGAAAGAGTAGGCCATTGTGTGCCGGTGGGAACGGATGACAAAATTGACAAAGCTGCGAACACATGGGGACTGGATGTGTAAAAAAAAAAAAAAAAGCACATGAATGGTTATTCTATTATCCTCGAAATAAAAGAATAAAATTGAAAAAAACAAAAATAGGCACAAGTTGTTGAAAAATTGTTAGTCCTTCAGTTGATGATATGTTTTGTTCACATATCGCAGATTGTGAAAGACAGAAGGAAAGAAAAAAAGAAAGAAAGAAAGAGAGAGAGAGAGAGAGAGAGAGAGAGAGAGAGAGAGAGAGAGAGAGAGAGAGAGAGAGAGAGAGAGAGAGAGAGAGAGAGAGAGAGAGAGAGAGAAAGAAAGAAAGATAGAAAGAGAGAGAGAGAGAAAGAAAGAAAGAAAGAAAGAGAGTGAGAGAGAGAGAAAGAAAGAAAGACAGACATGTCTGGAAAGAAGCATCAGAACTGGCGAGGAAAGAGGGGGAAAAAAACAACAACACATAAAAACAACAGAAACAACATTAAAGAAATAATAATATTAAAAAAAATCCCCACCCCACTCCTTCTGTGTCGAACACTCACACAGCAACTACTGTTGTCTGTCACATGAGCGAAAATGTGTCATGCTGCCGTTAAGCACCTGACAAGTCAGGCCCAGCACATATGACTTTGGTGTGACGATCATACTACAAAAGGCAAAAACAGTGACTGTGAGTGACGATAAATGAGGCCATCTCCAACAGGAACACAGAAACTGATATGAACACAGAAATTTGTGAGAGGTTTAAAAAAAAAAAAAAAAGTGTGGAAACTGTTTACTATCCCCCCCCCCCCTCTTCTATACACCCCCATCCCATCCTACAGTTGAACCACTCAAAGGTTGTCCAGTCATAGCGATGTCACCTCCCTACTTCTATGATCATGTTGAATTGCCCAAGAATCAACTTCTACCAGTACCAAACACTACAAAATATTCGTACTTTTTCTTAGCAGCTTGAACATAAACAGAAACATTCTGCAAAAGAAGTGTACACATAATATGCAGAAAATAAATACCAAAAAAACCCACCAAGCAAAATTGCATTTTGCAATATTTTTTCGTAAATACGATCAAAAGGTTGCAATGCATAACATTTCTCATCCATTTTGTAAGAAAATCCAGCAATTCTTGCACACTTCAAGAATGACAAGTGTCTTATTCCGCCATTCTCAAACCAAGATCAAAGAGAAAGTTCATTCAAACACAGGTCACTTCTGCATAGCATACATTACTGCCTTCGTTGTCTTAGTCTGTGCTAATTACTAACTTCAGCAAAAAAAAAAAAAAAAAAAAAAAAGGTGGCGTTGCACTTGTGGTGACACGCTCTCCTCGGGGAGAGAGAGCAGCCCAAATTTCACGCAGAGATTTCCACTGTGACATAAAGTGGTATATATATATATAAAAAAAAAAGTAAAAAATAAAACCATCGATCTTTGCAGTGAGAGTTCAGCAACAATGCTTTCATTGGGTTTTTTTTTTTTGTCAGATCATTTGATCCTTACAATGGTAAAATAATGATATATATGGAATTTGTATTATAGTGCCCCCCAAAAAGATTAACAGATTATACTTTCACACACACACACACACACACACACACACACACACACACACACACACACACACACACACACACACACACACACGCTAAATCACCTGTAAAACCACATTTTGGCTGGGGTTTTTTGTTGTTTGTCTCCAATTTTGGTAGTGTCCAGACTTACCCATACAGGCCAGGTTAGGGTTTTGACCATTCTCATTTTGAGATATTTAATCAGGTACGCCTCTGTCTTTCTACATGCTGTTTAGCTCCATCATCATTTGCATAGGACACTGGGGTCTAAAAACCACACAAGACCGAACATCTTCACTTCATCACTTGGAAGAGACTTACAGTGACAGTGAGAGCTTGTGAATGTCATGTGAGGATGCTCAAAGAATAGCCATTGAATGCTGCATGTCCGTACATCACTGTAAGAATCTTCACTCCTGTACGCTCGCTCGCTCAGTCCCATGTCCCAAAGGACGTAGGGGGGACATGAAAGAGACTCTCATGTCCCCCCCTGTACGAGAATAGCGATTGAATTTTTCATGTCCGTACATCAGTTACTTGCTGTAAGAATATTCAGTTCTGCTCAAGAATGGCAATTGAATTTTTCATGTCAGTATATCACTGTAAGAATCTTCACTTCTGTTAAAGAATAGCCATTGAATTTTTCATGCCTGTATATTACTTATTTGCTGTAAGAATCTTCAATAAAGCACTTTATTGGCTTGTTCACAGACATGTAACAACAACATGCATCAGTCCACAAAAATGTCACAACACTCTGACACTGCATAATCATACTTTACAACCCCCCCCCCCCCCCTCCAACCTAAACACCTTCCCCTTACCATCAACAACGCTCACTCATTCCGACTTCAGTCCATTGTCCCCGCACAAATTCCATACTACTTTAGAGAAAGAGGAGACCATCACAGCCTGTAGGAATGAACAACAAAATAACAATGAATACATGTTGCCACCCTACTGAGACATTATCACTGAAGTCAGCATATCTCCAGTCTTTTTTTTTTTTTTTTTGAAATATCTCCAGTTATAAAAGTCTTTTTTAAATTTTTTATCTCAAGTCAAGTCAAGTCAAGTCAAGTGTCTCTCTGTACCCCTGTCAAGGGTACGAGCTCTAAGCAATGCCACCCAGTTCGCCATCTCTCTCTCTCTCTCTCTCTCTCTGTGCTGAATATGGCTGCCTTAACGGTGGGGAAAATGGTCGCATATACAAAAAGCTCAACCAACAGTGAACCTCAAGAGATCTAGCCACGAAACTGAGATTTATCCATTTATCTTTTTGTTTATTCATTTATTTATTCTTTTATTTTGAGGATAATAGAACAAGCACACACATGCTTTTAAAAATTTTTTTTTTATTTTTTACATCCAGTCCTTTTTGAGTATGCAGTTTTGTCAATTCTTTCCCACTGGCACACAATGGCCTACTCTTCCAAAAAACGGAACAGGTTTTAATGTGTGCTCAAGATGTTCTGTGCGCGTTCGCACACGGGACCTCAGTTTATATATCATCCAAAGGAGAGAGGATGAAGGAGAGGAAGTTAAAACACTTTTAGCCCAGCAAGAATTTCATCAATTAAAAACCTACTTTTAAAATAACACCACCACTTCCAAACTTTTTACGCAATAAACCAGTAGATGTGCATGCCTCCATTAAAACTCAACACAAATCACGACAGACACAGAACGAAGACATTATTTGCTTGGGAGTCGGGTTTGTTCATAATTCATAAAACACGACACAGGTGATCATCAGTGAGGTAGGATCATGACAAAAACAGCATCACCACATCGTTAAAAAAAAAACCCCAAAACACCACAGCATCACCACATTGTATTTCCTAGTCAAAGTCTCATACAGGAAGACCACAAACATTTGTTCAAGAATTTATACACAAAAAAAAAAAAAAAAAAAAAAAAAAAAAAATCGTGACATACAATAGCCACTTTCCATGAATAATACCACAGTGTATCAGCGGTTTGATAATACGAGATATTCTTGGCTGAAGCAACACTCCCCCCCCCCTGTAATACAACCACTTACACCAAGCAGGAGTGTTACATCCCTCATGCACCAGCCGTTAAAAAAAACCACAAAGATTTTTTTCTTTTCTTCATGCCAAACACATTCAACTGTTGAAATTCAGACTCTTAGGATTCTGCACGAATCCCGTAACGTCTTCATCCTGCATAACAACAACCCTGTAGCACCAGGAACAAGATCGATTGTAAAAAAAAAAAAAAAAAAAAAAAAAAAAAGTCATGATGGCATATTTTAGACTCTACCTATACAAAATATCAGAAAATACAATTTTCAGAAAGATCGCAAGACTTTCTGACAAAAAATTGTGATGCTCCACCACATAATGAGTCGCACTGTACTTGAGGTCAATTTTTAGTTATTGACATGTTATTAATATGCAATGAAACGGCTATACAATACAAAATAACAGATTGAAAATTGGACAATTCTGTGAAAAGTTATTGCAAGTTGAAATGATAGACTGCAGGAAATGACAAAATGAGAAACTGACAAGTTTAGCATCCTAATAGGTGGTCAGAATGAAGGCTTGGTATTTTTAAAATGTGTTTAAAGGCAAAAGGACACAAACTTACGCCATATTTCATTACAAGGTAGAATAATGGCTATAGTTTTAAATAATAATCAATCAAATCTCAAAATCGACAACCTGCCCCCACCTGCCCTAAAACGGCTCCTAGCAGAAAAATGGATCAGGTGCTAAGTGACTCATTTTGTGGTGGAGCGTCACGTTTGTTGAAGAAGTTGTACATTCTACACATAACAATCATAGAAATCGGCGTGACTTATTTGCTTGTGGGAACCATGAATATTGTTTTTCTTTAAAAAAAAAAGAGGATAAAACCGATGCATAAATCCTGTCCAATGGCTCAAACCATGAGTTTTTTCAGATTGTTTTTTCATAAAAGAGCCTGTGAATCAGCATGACTTATTTGCTTGGGGAAACCATGAATATCTTTCTTTTTTTTAAACAGATGCATAAATCCTGCCTGATGGCTCAAACCATGAGTTCTTCAGATTGTAATTATAAAAAAAAAAAATAAAAAAAAAGAGCCCGTTCTTTGAAAAACACAATACCGTGACATAAAAAAAACAATCCTACACAAATCCTAACTTTAAAACACCCACTCTATTCATATTTTAAAAAAAAAACCCACAAACTTCCAGATCAAGATAAAACTTAGGTCACAACCACACAGAGAATAAAAAAAAAAATGTATACTCACTTTTATCATTAACCAAGTTGAGTCGATTTCACCAACAGACAAATTAGTACAATGGGTGATGTTTGAAAAGCTGTTGAACGTGAAAAAAACCCAACCCCCAAAACAAACAAACAAAACAACCCCCCCCCCCTCCCCCCAAAAACATAAAAAAGACTATAAAACGGTATTGCAAATCAATTCTCTCCGGTGCATAGAAATGCTGCTGCTATACAAATGGTATTCACTTCACACACACACAGTGCTGCTGCTGCTGTTAATTCCCACCCTCTTCACTGAAAAAAAAAAAAAAAAAAGGGGGTGTGGGGGGGAATGGAAGAACTATAAAAACAGGGATACAAACCACACACACACACAAAATCACAACACATCCCATAAATATTTTGCTTGTATAGATATGGATACAGATATAGATAGATAGGCTCACGCTGAATACAGGTGATGGTAACACGTTTTCAGGAATGAAGAAGAACACAGCAAAACAGTGTTTGCATTGTACAGACAGACAGACAGACAGACAGACAGACAGACAGAACATACAAACAGACAGACATACATACTAACATACATACATACAGACATACATAACAAACATACATACAGACAAACAGAGACATACATACAATTACATACATACATACAGACAGACAACACACACACATACATACATACACACATACATACATACATACATACATACATACATAACAAACAAACATACATATACAGACAGACATACATAACATACATACACACACACACACACTTACAGACAGACGACAGACAGACAGACAGACATGACAGACAGACAGACAAACAGACAGACGACAGACATAATATACATACATACATACATACAGACAGACATGTATTTTTTTAACACACACAAAAAAGGTGACACTCACTCCAACACTCTCGAGGGGAAAAAAAACAAAACAGTTGCAGGGAATATCAACCAACTCACCTTTGTGAGTGTCTGCTTTTTTTTTTTCATTTTAAAATGTTGATCACAGAAAGAATAGCACACACAGCCATCAGACTGACTAACGTTCTCGGCTGTATTATGTCTTTGGGTCTCTCTCTCTCTCTCTCTCTCACTCTCTCATCACACACACACACACACACACAACACACACACACACACACACCACCCTAGAGCACGAGGCAACATTATGGGCCTATTTCTGGACAAACATATATCATTTGGGGAAGGGGAGTGAGGGAGTAGGGGGAGGGGAATAAGCATGGAGGAGGGGGAAAGGGTGGGGAGATTTGTAAAAATGCTCAACCTTTTTTGGGGAGGGAGGGGTGGGGTGAGGGTGGGAAAAGTTGGGTTCTTTTAAGATATGTATATAAAAATAACTTTTTAAAACATGAAAAAAAAAATCTTAAATTAATTTTTTTTTTATAGATATGTTCAGTATTAATATTATTTGGACAAAGCTTGTGGTGTGTGTTGTGTGTGTTGTGTGTGTGTGTGTGTGTGTGTGTGTGTGTGTGTATGTGTGTGTGGGCACAGTGTGTGTGTGTGTGTGTGTGTGTGTGTGTGTGTGTGTGTGTATGTGTGTGTGTGTGTGTGTGTGTGTTGTGTGTGTATGTGTGTGTGGCACATGTGTGTGTGTGTGTGTGTGTGTGTGTATGTGTATGTGTGTGTGCACATGTGTGTGTGGGCACATGTGTGTGCTGTGTGTGTATGTGATGTAAGTGTGTGGGCACTGTGTGTGTGTATGTAGTGCGGTGTTGTGGTGGTGTGATGTGTGTGTGTGTAGAGTCGTGTGTGTGTGTGTTGTGTGCTGTGAGTGTGTGTATGCTGCGTGCGGGTGTGTTATGTGTGTGTGTGTGTTTATGTGTGTGTGTTGGTGTGTTATGTGTGTGTGTGTTTTGTGTGTGTGTGTTATTGTGCCATGGTGTGTGTGTGGGGGGGGGGGCGTGTGTGTGTGGTTGGGCATGTGTGTGTGTTGTGTGGGCGTGTGTGTATATGTGTGTGTGTGTGCACGCTGTGCATGCACCGGTGCGTGTACACACACATGCAGAAGATCACACAGCACAATAAAATCCCGTAAGCATGCAGAGTTCATGGGTTACAGACACACAACAACCAGTATACATCCTGAGTCGAATGCGGCTACCCTCATGTGAGCAAAAAACCTCACATACGCACAAATCTCACCGTTGCGAACCTCAAAGCACAAGCAAGGAACGAACAAAAAAAAAAGAAAAGAAAAAATAGAACCAAAAAATCTTGCAAGCTACACCAGCTGTGTTGGGTCAACGCTTCTTCATGAAGTACTTGCTCAAATCTGAATCCCCCCCCCCCAAAAACAACAACAACAACAACAAAACAACAACAAAAAAAGAAACCCCACCCAGTCCCCACTCTTTAAAACTTATGGCAAACGAGCCAGGCATAAAGTTTATAATGACTGATAAAACATGAACCACAGCAGGACAGGGCCTCTGGCAATAAGCAAAGAATGAGAGATGGTGGGGGAGGTGGGGTGGCAAGGGGGGGTGGGGTGGGGGGGGTAGTCCACTGACAGGTCACACACAGGACGAAGACGACGTCTGTTCTGATTCACGGACTCTTTATGCCAAAAAAAGAGTTGTTTGTTTAAAAGTTTCCAGATCCTTTTCTCACAAATTTCCACGTCGATTCATTCCTCCCCTTGCCTCTTCCAAACTGGTGATGCACTTCTCTTTACACCTGGCCTTCCCTTCACTAACTAAGCAAGTGTCACTCACACGGTCTTGAAAATAACTTGCGAGTTATCGCTCTCATCTACCTGCTGCCAAAACGTGGCGATGTCCCGGTGATGTCTGTACCATAAAGCTAACTAACGATGACACCTTCTTTCCCCTCTCCCTCGTTGCTAAATCACATACACAAAGTTGTGGAGGTTGACTATTTCTCTTACCCTAAAACTAGCACACTCCTATTGGATAATATTCCATGGTTACTCCGTTGTGTTCTCATTGAGAAGAGGGAGGGGGGGGGGAGAGGTTTCTCCTCATTCCAGTTAGGGCTACACATCCTACACTCTTCCTGCCAGGAGTTCACGGAAAGGTCATCGCATCAATGCCACGAGGCGTCGCCGTTCCAATTCTCTCTATAAACCCTGCATCAAACCTCGTCCAAGTCTGCCTGACAGTGTGAGCCAACCGACGGACAGAGAAGAGTCCCGATTCGACGCTCATCACACACACACACAGAGTGCAGAAGCGATGTGACGTGACAGGACAGACAAGGACCAGCTTTGATCCAGTTCACAAATCCTGAACGCAGCCAGAAGCCAGTTTACAGGCCACGCTTATTACTGATGAAGGTCTGAGGCCCGTGTCACGCTGGTGATCCACTGTGGAGAAGAGGATGCATGCAGGCAGACGTGCGACTGTCATACGAAGACCGGCACAGTGTCAGGGGCAGGTGCCACCGGCAGTTGGCACTGTCAAACTGAAACCACGGCGACACAAACTGCGTTCACTAATTGTCAAAACACCGTCTTTCTTACACAGGTTTAATAACTATAATTACTAGCTTGTTCCCTGAACCAAGAGAAACACAAAAAGCGTTCACACATTGTCAAAATGCTGTCTTTCTGACACAGGTATACTAACTATAAATGTGAGGTGCTACCACAAAAGGTGCATTAAGTTGCAGGGAGAGTTTTCACTTATGGGCTGGAAAAGGCGGCTACACATATATATAAATATATATATATTTTTTTTAGCAATTTTCATGTTTGTGCAGTTTTTGGTTTCTTCAAACATCTAAACATCATATTCCAAAGCATCAGAGCCCAATTCAACTTACAAAGCTTAAAAGCCCTGTTGCTATGGTCTTCTGATCAAGGCACATTTCTCAAAATGGCCGCCTCACCACTTTGTGAATTCAAACAACTGTAACTTTTGCTTTTAATCAAGCTACAGCAAAAACAAGTACGTCACTGTAAAGCTAAATGATTGAACTTTCTCACTGTATCAAAATCTGAAAAAGGATAAAAAGGTACTTGATGCATCTTTCGTGAAAGTGCATCACTATTACTATCCTATTCCCTGAACCAAGACAGGTTATGATGGCGCTTCACAGACAACACCACCAGCTTTCTTCTGACACTGCCTTCTCTTCAATAGTCACACTCCCCGAAAAAGTCAGAATGCAGCTAAAAACGGTCGCATACGCAAAATTTCACCATTGGTCAACCTTTGGAGCTGTAGCCAATGAACGAAAAAACAACCCCCTAAAATAGTGATACAAAATAAAATTTGCAAAACAAATTCAACCAGAAAATGGCCACATAGATAATTATAACTCTATTTACCCTTGCAAGCCCCAAATTGTGAATTTGTCTTTATTTCACGACTCACAATTTAAGTGTATATGTCTACACCTTCTCCTTCACTACTTCAAATGCAAACAAGTGTTATACACAGCTGTGTATGCATGCACGCACGCACGCACGCACGCACGCACGCACGCACGCACGCACGCACGCACGCACGCACGCACACACACACACACACACACACACACACACACAACAAAAAACGCAACACACCACACACACTCCATTTGCTCACACACACACACATACACACACACCCACCCACACACCTACTCATCCACCCACCCACCCACCCACCCACACATACTGACACACACACACACACTGACACACACCCACACCCATCCACACACACACACACTGACACACACACACACACACTCACATACTGACTTACACACAAACACTCACACACACACACACACACACACTGACACACCCACCCACCCATACACACACACCTGCACCCACACACTGACAAACACACACACACCCACCAACCCACACACACATTATCCTCGATATAAAATAAAATGAAATGAAAACACACCCACACTCACCCCCCCCCACACACACACACAACACACAGAGTAGAGTACAGTAAAGTAAACTGACCCCGTCAAATTCATCCTTCTCTCTGCTCTCCACCAGGTGGGGGGCCCAGCTTGTTCCTGACATGGGAAGAAATCATCGGCCACGATGTCCACAGGGCAGATCTGTTCACAGCAGGCACTCTCCATTATTCATACATTTCATTTTGTTATCTTCTCCATTATTCCTACATTTTATCTGGTTAGTTTCTCCATTATTCCTACATTTAGTTATTTTTTCCATTATTCCTAAATTTTGTTATTTTCTCCATTATTCATGCATTTTGTTATCTTCTCCATTATTCCTACATGTCATCTGGTTATTTTCTCCATTATTCATCTGGTTATTTTCTCCATTATTCCTACATTTTATCTGGTTATTTTCTCCATTATTCATTTTGTTATTTTGTCCATTATTCCTACATCTTGTTATTTTATCCATTATTCCTACATTTTGTTATTTTCTCCATTATTTATACATCTGGTTATTTTCTCCATTATTCCTACATCTTGTTATTTTATCCATTATTTATACATTTCATCTGGTTATTTTCTCCATTATTCCATTATCCTCGAAATAAAAGAATGAATAAATAAAATGAATAAATTCCTACATTTCATCTGGTTATTTCCTCCATTATTCCTCTTGTTATTTTCTCCATTCTTATTATTTTTTCCATTATTCATCTTGTTATTTTTTCCATTATTCACATATTTCATCTGGTTACTTTCTTCATTATTCATACATCTGGTCATTTTCTCTGTTATTCATAATTTCATCTGGTTATTTTCTCCATTATTCATACATTTCATCTGGTTATTTTCTTCATTATTCATAATTTCATCTGGTCATTTTCTCCATTATTCATAATTTCATCTGGTCATTTTCTCTGTTATTCATAATTTCATCTGGTCATTTTCTCCATTATTCATAATTTCATCTGGTCATTTTCTCCATTATTCATAATTTCATCTGGTTATTTTCTCCATTATTCATAATTTCATCTGGTTATTTTCTCCGTTATTCATAATTTCATCTGGTTATTTTCTCTGTTATTCATAATTTCATCTGGTTATTTTCTCTGTTATTCATAATTTCATCTGGTTATTTTCTCTGTTATTCATAATTTCATCTGGTTATTTTCTCTGTTATTCATAATTTCATCTGGTTATTTTCTCTGTTATTCATAATTTCATCTGGTTATTTTCTCCATTATTCATAATTTCATCTGGTCATTTTCTCCATTATTCATAATTTCATCTGGTTATTTTCTCTGTTATTCATAATTTCATCTGGTTATTTTCTCTGTTATTCATAATTTCATCTGGTTATTTTCTCTGTTATTCATAATTTCATCTGGTTATTTTCTCTGTTATTCATAATTTCATCTGGTTATTTTCTTCATTATTCATAATTTCATCTGGTTATTTTCTTCATTATTCATAATTTCATCTGGTCATTTTCTCCATTATTCATAATTTCATCTGGTTATTTTCTCCATTATTCATACATTTCATCTGGTTATTTTCTCCATTATTCATACATTTCATCTGGTTATTTTCTCCATTATTCCTACATTTTATCTGGTTATTTTCTCCATTATTCCTACATTTTATCTGGTTATTTTCTCCATTATTCACACATGTATTGTACTGCATTATATTGCATTGCACAGCATTACATTGTATTTTACTGCACTGTATTCTGTTGTTTTGCATTATATTATATTTTGCATTATATTGTATTATATTGAATTGTACTGCATTATATTCTATTTTACTGCATTATATTGTATTTTACTGCATAATTTTGTATTGTTTTGTATTGTTTTACATTAAATTGTATTGCGTCATATTGTATTTGACTGTATATATTGTATTGCACTGTATCATACCATTCTGCATCAAACTATTCATTACCATACATCATTCACATAAAATGGAAAAAAAAAAAACCAACCCCCCAAAATACCCCCAGCAAACTAAAAACAACACAACACAACCATTGACTCATGTAGTAGACAAACACCAGGCAATGCACAAGCATCTATCAGGGTCAGACCCTAACCCCCCTCCCCACCTTTCTCTCTATCAGGGTCAGACCCTAACCCCCCTCCCTACCTTTCTCTCTATCAGGGTCAGACCCTATTCCCATCCCTCCCTACCTTTCTCTCTATCAGGGTCAGACCCTATTCCCATCCCTCCCTACCTTTCTCTCTATCAGGTCAGACCCTATTCCCATCCCTCCCTACCTTTCTCTCTATCAGGGTCAGACCCTATTCCCATCCCTCCCCACCTTTCTCTCTATCAGGGTCAGACCCTACCCCCCTCTCCCCCCCCCCCCCTACACACACTCCCCACCTTTCTCTCAATCAGGTCAGTGAAGTTGACATCCCTGAAGAAAGCCAGGTCCTCCAGGACGTACAGACTGCTCATGCGGCGCTGAGGGCTCTTCGTCAGCAGCTGAAACCCAACGGTCACCACACTCCGCATGTTAGGGATCAGTGACTGGCTTGAAAAAATGGGTTGTTGTCATGCGTGCTTGCATGCGATGCTGGGTGTGTGGTACACGCAGTTACGCATGTATATACATATATACACTTGTTCACACACAAATATCACTGAAAGTGAACATATATATAATGAACTGAAGACTTTGTTCACACATACACATATCGACATACACAAACTTGCATACTCACACACACACACACACAACACACACCCACCTACCCCCCCCCCCCCCCCCCCCCACACCATACCACCCACACCCATCCACCCACCAACTCCTCCCTCCACCCCCACAACACACACACTCACCCCCTCCACCCCCCCCCTCCACCCCACACACACTCACTACCACCCCGGTTGAGGAGATTTTTCTCCTGGAGTTAACATCAGTGCTGACTCCACTCTCCCCAAAAGTCCTTCGGATGAGACTTTAAACCGAGGCACCGTGTGCGAATGCACGCAGAACACCTTGTGCACATGTTAAATCCTGTTCCACTTTTCGTAAGAGTAGGCCATCGTGTGCCGGTGGGAGCAGATGACATTTACAAAAATGCAAACATATGGGAACTGGATGAAAAAAAAAGCACATGCGTGCTTATTCCATTATCCCCGATATAAAAGAATACATAAATAAATTAATTAAAAAAACTAAAATAACACACACACACAAACACTCACACACAAACACCCCCCCTCCCCCCCCCAACACATACACTCACCCCCTCCAACCCCCCCTCCACCCCCCACCACACACCCCCACCCCCCCCACCCAACCCCCCACCCCACACACACTCACTACCACCCCCCCTCCTCCCATCCCCACACAGAGCCCAACAGCCCACCCCAATCCTACCCTGTGTATAACGTCCTGAACGTCCTCGCCAAAGTTGCCGGGCAAAAAGTAGTCACACTCAAACACCCGGGTGGCCATGTTGGTGTGATTGTCTGTGGCGTCCACCGGATACTGTAACACGCGTTACATACACACACACACACACACACACATATGAGCAAAAATAAGTTACACTGCTGTTAGGCCCAGCGCATCTGACTTCGGCATGGGCTAAATTTTTATATTTAAAGTCTTTCTGGAGGAAAGGGCAGGAGAATGGACAACAAAAAAAAGGGCAGAAAATAGACAAGAAGGAGGTAACAGAAAGAAAAGGAACATGGCAGAAACAAATGAGAGGGATAAAAAAGAGGGAATTGCTAGCACAGAATTTCCAGAAGGTGGGGATGCTGTTTATACTGCCAGGCTCCCGGCATCCCCATAGGGGAGATGTCTGTTCTTTAGTTCAGAAAGATCTGATACTTACCCGCCCCCCCCCCCCCAAAAAAAACCCCAGCCACGAAAGTGAAAAACCCCCAAATCTCTACAACCCCCACCCCCTTAACCTCCGCCCCCCCCCCCCCCCCCCAAACAAACCCCAAAACATAAAAACCAAACTAATCCCAAACAACAGCAAAAAGAACCTTATTTTGAAAAAAAAATCTATAACGATCGTAAATGTCAACGTTCACCACCCAAAAAAACCCCTTTCGATGTTGCTATGAAATATAAGAATGCACTAAGAAGTACTGTATGACTGTCCACAATTCGTAATTTTTTTTTTTCTTTTCCATTCCTTGGCTAGAGCTCCGAGGTTCTTCGGATGAGACTATAAACTGAGGCCCAGTGTGCAAATGCACACAGAACATCCTGCGCACACGTTAAATTCTGTTCCGCTTTTCGTAAGAGTAGGCCATTGTGTGCCGGTGGGAACAGATGACATTTACCACACTGCATACACATGGGCACTGGATGTAAAAAAGCACATTCCATTATCCCCAATATAAAAGAACAGATAAAAAATAAAGGTTCATTGCTGGCGAGATTTTTGCCCCTCCGACCCCCCCACACCCCCCCTTTATTTAGGTCACTGCGTTCCATCTTCAGGGATGTGACATCTTTCTGACTGTGCACCTGTGCGTGTGTGTGTACATTCAAGTTTGCTATTTCCTAAAACTATTTATTGTCATTGATTGCTTGTGTGTTGTGCAGGTCGAATGCAAGCGCTTTGGTCTGTTTTTACAAGATAAGGTAAAAAGGTATGGGTGTCCCATAACCTAGGCAGTCATAGGGGAGCAAGGCATCAGAGACCTCAGCTTCTCTAGGGGCCAGCATATTGAGGGCAGCGCCCATCTCGTCTCCCTCACTGCTTTACCTTCCCTGACCCTAAAGAGGGCAGGTACCCATTTACAGCTGGGTGAACTGGAGGGACTGTACTGAAGCCAAGGCACGCAAACGGTCACCCATCCAACTGGTAACCATGCTCGATGCTACTTAACTTGACTTGGGAAAGCGAGCGCTCTGACCACTGAGCTGCTATCCCACCCCCATTTTGCAAGATGTAGAGCTTTATAAATTTCATGTTTTATTATTAATGCTTTTAAAAAAAAAATTCTTTTATTTTATTAATATTATTATTATCATTATTATTAATATTATCATTCACCTTTCCCAGCAGCATGGTGTACATGAGGATGCCCAGTGACCACCAGTCAGCCGCGTGATCGTAGGGGTAAACCGTCAGCACTTCCGGCGCTGCAACAAGATAAATTGATTAACACTCTTAGTCCCCAACCAGGGTATGGCAGGATTGAATAATTGCCTCCCCCCCTTGAATCCCAAACCGGGATTGCCAGGTTTGAATAATTGCCCCCCTGAATCCCGAACCGGGATTTACACACAGTAGATTTCCATCAGGCTGTGACCATCACTAATTGCTACCACATGTCAAAGCTCTATCAGGCTAGAGGTAGAAACCCTGCTGAGAGTCTGGAAGTAATTATAGCTGCTGGTATGTACTTAGAAGGAGGAAAAGGCCAGCGAGCATTTGTGCCTGACCTGATTTCGTGATGGAATGCGAAATCTAGGGGCAGTTTGTGTTCAGAGAATTCGAATGCAAGAGGGTTAAAAAAAAAAACCCAACAACTGATACCCAGGTCGTCATGTTGCCATGTGTAGACTGAATGTGTGGTGTGGTGACTAGACTGAACACTTCTTCTACTATAATGAAAGATTTAAAAAAAAAAAAAAACCAGAGAGGGGGAGAGAGGGAGGGAGGGAGAGGAGGGAGGGAGGGGGAGGGGGGAGGAGGGGGAGGAGGGGAGAGAGAGAGAGAGAGAGAGAGAGAGAGAGAGAGAGAGAGAGAGAGAGAGAGAGAGAGTGAGAGAGTGAGAGAGAGAGAGAGAAGAGAGAGAAAAGAGAGAGAGAGAGAGAGAGAGAGAGAGAGAGAGAGAGAGAGAGAGAGAGAGAGAGAGAGAGAGAGAGAGAAGCATACAAGCCTCTTTACTCCCACAAAGAAAAGGAGATGTAATATTTGTATAAGTTTCAAAACAGCAATTCTTTATGGTCTGAGCTCTTTTTCGACCTTTCTAGTACACAAATCTTGCCGAGGCCGAAAGCTGTGTCAGTTATTGATGTCAGCTAGTTGCCAAGGCTTACACTGAAATGCTGTTATGATATAAAATGTTGTGTTGAGATTGCCTCCATCTGCACTATCCTTTAAAGGAGAACATATTGCGCACACGTTAAATCCTGTTCCGCTTTTCATAAGAGTAGGCCATTGTGTGCTGGTGGGAACAGATGACAAGATTTACAAAAACTGCATACACACGGGGACTGGATGTAAAAAAGCACATGAGTGCTTTATTCCATTATCCTTGATATAAAAGAATAAAATAAATTAAAATTCCCAGCGCAATGTTCTGACCACAAGGCTATCATTTACAAAAACTGCATGCACACATGGACTGGATGTAAAAAAGCACACGAGTCCTTACTCCATTTTCGTTGATATAAAAGAATACATAAATAGATAAATATACATAAATAGAAAATATATATATATATAAATAGAAAATAAAATATAAAATTAAATAAATAAATAGATAAATAAATCAATCAATCCCATACCCACCCATGTACTGCAGAGTGCCGCACACAGTGCGTGTCTGGGATCCTCCCTGCAGCCATTTGGCCAGCCCAAAGTCTGTCAGCTGCAGGTGACCTGCACACACACACACACACACACACACACACACACACACACACACACACACACACACACACACACACACACACACACACATTGTCTAAATCCCCTTGTAGTGAATTGGCATTAAACCAAGATGAAGGAGAAGAAGAAGAAGAAGAAGAAGAAGAAGAAGAAGAAGAAGAAGAAGAAGAAGAAAAAGAAAAAAGAACACACACACACACACATTGTCTAAATCCCCTTGTAGTGAATTGGCATTAAACCAAGAAGAAGAAGAAGAAGAAGAAGAAGAAGAAGAAGAAGAAGAAGAAGAAGAAGAAGAAGAAGAAGAAGAAGAAGAAAAAGGAGAATAAGAAGAATATCAATTACCACAAAACTAAAGCTTTCTGGTGAAATCTCTGAGTCCAGATGGTTTGAGGGTTTGTTTTAACCATCTTTCCCCTCCCCCATACTTCAATTCTCCGCCCCCCCCCCCCCCCACCTCTTTACGCTCACACACGCAAATATCCAGATTTACACACGCCTCAATAAGTGAAAATGATTCAACGACAACAAGAACAAAAACTGTTATTCTTTCTTACCAGTTCCATCCAGCAAGATGTTTTCCATCTGTAACAAAAATTGATACTAACTAAATACAGTCAGGAGTAACTCATGGGGATGGGGGAGGAAGGGTTAGGGTTGAAAGAAAGAGTGGCACAATAGAACAATGCAAATCCCCCCCCCCCCCCCCCCCCCCCCCCCCCCCCCCCCCTTAAAAAAACCCAAACCACCCAAAGAAAACAACAAGAGAGAGAAAAGGGGTGTAGAGAAAAAGAGGGTGAGTGATATTAGCGAGTGAGTTCCTTCCTCTTCATTCCTTTTTCATTACCATGATCTCTACTACACAATGTGAACACACACACACACACACACACACACACACACACAGACACACAGAGACACACACAGACACACACACAGAGACACACACACACACAGACACACACACAGAGACACACAGAGACACACACACACACATACACACACACACACACACAGACACATACACACAGAGACACACACCACAACACACACACAGACACACACACAGAGACACACACACACACACAAAACAATGACAAAAACGCTAAAAGAGAGAGAGATATATAGAGAGAGACAATGATAGCCAGAAAGAAAATGAGGACCTACCATTAAAAAAGATAAAACTGTAAAAATTTCACCCCCCCCCCCCCCCCAAAAAAAAAAAAAAATCTTTTATCTTTTTTTTTTTTAGGGAAAAATTGCTGGATTATTTACATTTCTAGATTTGTCAATGTTAGGTAGATTTCCTGAAATGACAAAAAAGAAAGAATTTTAAGACGACTCGCTTACATACAAAAATAAGTATTTCACCAAAAAAGGTTAGAATGTAAAGAGAGGTTTTGTCTTAGATTTAGACAGAAAGGTAACAGTCACAACTGTGATTTCTATTTGAAATAAATATGATTTCTTTCTCTCTTTCTGCCTCTCTCTCCCTCCCCCCCCCCCTTTCTCTTTCTTTCTTTCTTTCTTTCTTTCTTTCTTTCTTTCTTTCTGTCTGTCTGTCTGTCTGTCTGTCTCTGTTCCCTCACCAGTATAGTGCCAGGTCTTATCCCATGCTTGTCACTCTGATTTGATTTGATTTGATTTGATTTGATTTCTTTGATATCGAGGATAATGGAATAAGCACTCTTGTGCTTTTTTACATCCTGTCCCCGTGTGTATGCAATTTGTAAATGTCATCTGTTCCCACCGGCACACGATGGCCTACTCTTACGAAAATCGGAACAGGATTTAACGTGTGCGCAAGATGTTCTGCGTGCGTTCGCACACGGGGCCTCAGTTTACAGTCTCATCCGAAGGACTTTTGGGGAGAGTTGAGTCAGCACTGATGTTAACGCCAAGGTAAAAATCTCCTCAACCTGACTCTGCAGGAGGTTTGCCTGCTGGCCTCAGCCGACTCATTCTGACCAGAGCAGCTCACTTCAGATTGAACAGATTGCATGCTGGGCATGTTTGTGTTTCCCTAACCCATCAAACAAGGGGCATAAATTATGGGATCTTTAATAACATGCACATTTGATCTTCCGCATGTGCACACGTATGTATACACAAAAGGAATCAAGGCACTGGCAGGTCTGCACTTGAAGTTGATGGTAAAAATCCCCACCCTTAATTCACCACATGCTGCCGAGATTCAAACCCAAGACTTCAAGAATCTGAGTAAGGTTTTCAACAACGAGGACTGTCTGCTAGATATGATTAAATATGTGCATGATTCTTTTTCCAGAAGAGCAAGAACATAGATACATTACATATATAAGAATCTACATCTTTTAAGAATGTTAAATACGTTTACGTTTGGTGTCAAATAAGTCTCGTTCTGACTTAATGGCAATAAAGTTTTCTGATTCTGATTCTGATTCTGATTCTGATTCTGGACCTGCAGGATTGAAGTCAAAGGTCTTTCAGTACAATCCCCCAGTTCACCCAGCTGTAAATGGGTACCTGCCCTCTTTAGGGTCAGGGAAGGTAAAGCAGCGAGGGAGAGGAGATGGGCGCAGCCCTCAACATGCTGGCCCCTAGAGAAGCTGAGGTCTCTGATGCCTCGCTCCCCTACGACCGCCTAGGTTATGGGACACCTTTACCTTTACCTGACACATTTTCTACTGTCAAACTTCCACCACACAGCTCTTCCCTCCCTCCTCCTCCTCTTTTCCAAAAGCTGACAACTGACACACACTAAGATAGAGAATCTTTTCCAGCAGCAAAAGTCCTTACCTTCACATCACGGTAGATCACCCCATTGTTGTGTAAGTAGTCTGAAACAAAAGACGGTATATTATATATACACACACACTTCACCCATTTGAGCGCAAGAACCCAGTCACTATGATTGTAATATTACCCTTGAAACATATTGTTAAACCTTCAGTGCTGATGGTATATATATATGTGGATGTTGTAAATGAATTATCATACACTGTTACAGACTTCAAACACTTGGTCGGTTTGTTTCTGTTTCGATCTGAATTTTAAAAAGTGCGATATTTTTTTAGCATGACATATGATGTAATGACAGTTATCTCACATGTTGCTTTTATCAAAAGCACATCAACAACAGTATCAGCAATATCCCAGCAATACTGAAAAAATAACTCCGACTATGGACTAAAAAAAAGTGAATTTCTCGTCAATACCAAATAATGATTCCAAAAACGAACCAAGAATTAGACAAACAAACAATACACAGAAATAACAGAAACGTTGAAATTTCTGGCACAAAATTTGTAATGGAAGCGGAATCTTTAACAGCGTTGTGCCTTACAGCAGTAGCCTCAAGTGCTCGGGTACAACAACAAACTACAAAAATCATCAACAACATCTGAAACTAAAATCCTAGGAAATAAACCACTCCTGTCTATAACCCCTGCACACAGCATGACACCACAGACAGATATCACACCTGTCACACATGTATCACTCACTCACTCAGTCCCATGTCCCAAAGGACGTAGGGGGGACATGAGAGAAGACGCAACAGAGATCTTTTTCCATGCTTCACGATCCTGTGTGGCTAGTAGGAGGTGTTGCAGGGGTTGGGCGGTCCAGTCTTTGATGTTGTCAACCCATGATTTCTTTTGGCGGCCTCTTCTTCTCTTGCCTTCGACTGTTCCTTGCAAGATGGTTTTTGCTAAGGTGTTGTGTCTTGTGGTGTGACCAAACCACATCAGCTTTCTCCTCTTTATGGTGGAGAGCAAAGGCTCTTGGGGGCCCACACACTTTTTGATTTCTTCTTTCACATAGTTATTGGTCTTGTGCTCTTTGAATGATATTTTGAGGAGTCTTCTGTGGCACTTGTTCTCGAATGCTTGGATTCTCCTCTCTAACTCTGCTGTCAGAGTCCATGATTCACAGCCATATAGGAGGATAGATATCACGAGGGATTCGTAAAGGTGGTATTTGGTGCAGAAGCTGATGTTGTTGCTTCTGATGATCCTCTCGAGTCTGACTATACACTATACACTCACACAAAAATATCCTGATGCCATTACCAGAACACAGATCTAACTGACTGACTCACCAAGCACCATGGCCATTTCAGCGATGTAGACCTTCACCAGACCCTCAGGAAAAGCACCGTGGAACGTCCACAGGGTGAACATCTCTCCGTATGGCACATAGTCCAGAACTGCAACAAACACACACACACACACACATGCACACACACACATGCACACAGTCACACACATGCACACACACACACACAGAGTCACACACACAGAGTCACACACACATGCATGCACAAGATAGAAGATTAAATAAATAAATAAACACACACACACACACACAGTCACACACACACGCATACACACACACACAGTCACACACATGCACAGAGACAGACACAGACACACACGCAAATGCACAACACACACACACAACACACACACACACACACACACACACGGTCCCACACATGCACGTGTCACACATACACATGCAAACTGATATATAATGTGATTTGGCATGAGTATGACAAGGTAATAAACAATAATACGTGATATCAGACACAGTACATGAGGGGGATTTGATAACAAACTCAGCAATGTAAAATTTTGAAATGACGTATGAATAGGCAATAAACCATAATAATAATTCAAACAAACAACATCCCCCACCCCACTGATTTCTAGCAAGCTGTTAACAATTTCTCACATCATGATTATTACCAATCCAATCATGTTGTTTATAGCCCCGCTGACCACAAGAGACCATATCGGGGCTGTGACCTCATAAAATTTTTCATCTCAGAAAAAAACTGTTTAACTATACACTACAGACGAAAACAGGGTGTAAAACCAACTCTACTGTTCTTCCCTGTATCAACGCCCTGGCCAGCCATAAGGGTCACCCCAGGACTATGGTCACAGTCCTCTGGGTTTGCTGCCTGTCCAATGTAGCGGAGGCCCCTTACTTACCTATGTACAGGCTCCGTCGTGACTGCCAGTACTCGTAGGCCTTGACAATGAATGGATGCTCGCCAGCCATTTGCTGTTCAACACACAGTGATGCATGAGTACAATCACCATGTGTATACATACACACACATGCATGAGGACACATATCAAGTGAAGTCCAGTCAGAAATACTCTAAGTATCACACGGTGATCCCATGCATGCATGCACACATATACACACTCATTGCTCCTCCTATCCACCCCCCTCCCTTCCCAAAATCCTTGTCTCTTTCTCTATTTTGTCCAGTATCCTCTCTCTCTCTCTCTCTCTCTCTCTCTCTCTCTCTCTCTCTCTCTCTCTCTCACACACAACACACACACACACACACCACACACACACACACACACACACACACACACACACACAAACACACACACACACACAAACACACACACTCTGACACACACACTCTGACACACACACTCTGACACACACACACACAACACACACACACACACACACACACACACCACACACACACACACACACACACACACACACACCACACACACATGCACACACGCGCGCACAAACACACACACAAACACACACACACACACACACACACACACACACACACACACACACACACACCACACACACACACACAAAACCTCGAGACACTGGGTACACCATTACCTGAATTGTTGCTTCATCTTTGCACTGTTTAACAGCATTCTCCTGAATGATCTGCTGTTTGTCCAACACCTGCATAACATAACAACAACAACAACATTGACAGCATTCTCCTGAATGATCTGCTGTTTGTCCAACACCTGCATAACATACCAACAACAACAACAACATTGACAGCATTCTCCTGAATGATCTGCTGTTTGTCCAACACCTGCATAACATAACAACAACAACAACAACAACATTGACAGCATTCTCCTGAATGATCTGCTGTTTGTCCAATACCTGTATAACATAACAACAACATTGACAGCATTATCCTGAATGATCTGCTGTTTGTCCAACACCTGTATAACATAACAAGAACAACAACAACAACATTGACAGCATTCTCCTGAATGATCTGCTGTTTGTCCAATACCTGTATAACATAACAACAACATTAACAGCATTCTCCTGAATGATCTGCTGTTTGTCCAACACCTGTATAACAACATAACAACAACAACATTGACAGCATTCTCCTGAATGATCTGCTGTTTGTCCAACACCTGCATACAACATAACAAGAACAACAACAACATTGACAGCATTCTCCTCAATGATCTGCTGTTTGTCCAATACCTGTATAACATAACAACAACATTGACAGGATTCTCCTGAATGATCTGTTGGTTGTCCAATACCTGTATAACAACATAACAACAACATTGACAGGATTCTCCTGAATGATCTGTTGGTTGTCCAACACCTGTATAACATAACAACAACAACATTGACAGCATTCTCCTGAATGATCTGTTGTTTGTCCAACACCTGCATACAACATAACAACAACAACAACATTGACAAAATTCTCCTGAATGATCTGTTGTTTGTCCAACACCTGCATACAACATAACAACAACAACAACATTGACAGCATTCTCCTGAATGATCTGCTGTTTGTCCAACACCTGTATAACAACATAACAACAACAACATTGACAGCATTCTCCTGAATGATCTGCTGTTTGTCCAACACCTGTATAACAACATAACAACAACAACATTGACAGCATTCTCCTGAATGATCTGCTGTTTGTCCAACACCTGTATAACAACATAACAACAACAACAACATTGACAGCATTCTCCTGAATGATCTGTTGTTTGTCCAACACCTGTATAACAACATAACAACAACAACATTGACAGCATTCTCCAGAATGATCTGTTGTTTGTCCAACACCTGTATAACATAACAACAACATTGACAGCATTCTCCTGAATGATCTGTTGTTTGTCCAACACCTGTATAACATAACAACAACAACAACATTGACAGCATTCTCCTGAATGATCTGCTGTTTGTCCAACACCTGTATAACATAACAACAACAACAACAACATTAACAGCATTCTCCTGAATGATCTACTGTTTGTCCAACACCTGCACACAACACACAACAACATTGACAGCATTCTCCTGAATGATCTGCTGTTTGTCCAACACCTGTATAACATAACAACAACATTAACAGCATTCTCCTGAATGATCTGTTGTTTGTACAACACCTGCATAACAACAACAACAACATTGACAGCATTCTCCTGAATGATCTGTTGTTTGTCCAACACCTGCATAACAACAACAACAACATTGACAGCATTCTCCTGAATGATCTGTTGTTTGTCCAACACCTGCATACAACATAACAACAACAACAACATTGACAGCATTCTCCTGAATAATCTGTTGTTTGTCCAACACCTGCATACAACACACAACAACATATTTTACTGTTACCCTCCTCCACCTTTCAATGAATGATCAAACCATTGGGTAAGGGTTACTAATGCTGTCAGACTTGACCATGTGGCAGATTTTTCAGTACCAATATTCACAGCAGTCTGTCATATGTGTCTGTCATAGGTGTCTGTCATAGGTGTCTGTCATAGCAGTCTGTCATAGGTGTCTGTCATTGCAGTCTGTCACAGGAGTCTGTCACAGGAGTCTGTCATAGGAGCCATGGTCCATGATAAAAAATAAAACCTCATCATCCAAACTGATGATTGACAGCCATTTCAACCTACCTTCATAGCGTAAAACTTCTTGTCATCCTCCCGCTGAACTTTGAGGACATTGCCAAACGCCCCCTGTGCTATCACCTCCACCACCTGGTCACACACAACAACCAGCCCATTTTAACACGCATTCTTTCAGTTTTCAGTAATACAACAATCAGCCCCTTTTAACACGCAATCTTTCAGCTTTAAGTAACACAACAATCAGCCCATTTTAACAAGCAATCTTTCAGCTGTAAGTAACACAACAATCAGCCCATTTTAACAAGCTATCTTTCAGCTTTAAGTAACACAACAATCAGCCCATTTTAACCAGCAATCTTTCAGCTTTAAGTAACACAACAATCAGCCCATTTTAACCAGCAATCTTTCAGCTTTAAGTAACACAACAATCAGCCCATTTTAACCAGCAATCTTTCAGCTTTAAGTAACAAAAAGCCCATTTTAACCAGCAATCTTTCAGCTTTAAGTAACACAACAATCAGCCCATTTTAACAAGCGATCTTTCAGCTTTAAGTAACACAACAATCATCCCATTTTAACAAGCAATCTTTCAGCTTTAAGTAACACAACAATCAGCCCCTTTTAACAAGCAATCTTTCAGCTTTAAGTAACACAACAATCAGCCCATTTTAACAAGCAATCTTTTAGCTTTAAGTAACAATCAGCCCCTTTTAACACGCAATCTTTCAGCTTTAAGTAACACAACAATCAGCCCCTTTTAACACGCAATCTTTCAGCTTTAAGTAACACAACAATCCGCCCATTTTAACACGCAATCTTTCAGCTTTAAGTAACAATCAGCCCCTTTTAACCAGCAATCTTTCAGCTTTAAGTAACAATCAGCCCCTTTTAACCAGCAATCTTTCAGCTTTAAGTAACAAAAAGCCCATTTTAACCAGCAATCTTTCAGCTTTAAGTAACACAACAATCAGCCCATTTTAACACGCAATCTTTCAGCTTTAAGTAACAATCAGCCCCTTTTAACCAGCAATCTTTCAGCTTTAAGTAACAATCAGCCCCTTTTAACCAGCAATCTTTCAGCTTTAAGTAACAAAAAGCCCATTTTAACCAGCAATCTTTCAGCTTTAAGTAACACAACAATCAGCCCATTTTAACAAGCAATCTTTCAGCTTTAAGTAACACAACAATCAGCCCATTTTAACACGCAATCTTTCAGCTTTAAGTAACACAACAATCAGCCCATTTTAACACGCAATCTTTCAGCTTTAAGTAACAATCAGCCCCTTTTAACCAGCAATCTTTCAGCTTTAAGTAACAATCAGCCCCTTTTAACCAGCAATCTTTCAGCTTTAAGTAACAAAAAGCCCATTTTAACCAGCAATCTTTCAGCTTTAAGTAACACAACAATCAGCCCATTTTAACAAGCAATCTTTCAGCTTTAAGTAACACAACAATCAGCCCATTTTAACACGCAATCTTTCAGCTTTAAGTAACAAAAAGCCCATTTTAACACGCAATCTTTCAGCTTTAAGTAACAAAAAGCCCATTTTAACAAGCAATCTTTCAGCTTTAAGTAACACAACAATCATCCCCTTTTAACACGCAATCTTTCAGCTTTAAGTAACACAACAATCAGCCCCTTTTAACAAGCAATCTTTCAGCTTTAAGTAAGACAACAATCAGCCCATTTTAACCAGCAATCTTTCAGCTTTAAGTAACAAAAAGCCCATTTTAACCAGCAATCTTTCAGCTTTAAGTAACACAACAATCATCCCCTTTTAACACGCAATCTTTCAGCTTTAAGTAACACAACAATCAGCCCATTTTAACAAGCAATCTTTCAGCTTTAAGTAACACAACAATCAGCCCATTTTAACAAGCAATCTTTCAGCTTTAAGTAACACAACAATCATCCCATTTTAACAAGCAATCTTTCAGCTTTAAGTAACACAACAATCAGCCCATTTTAACACGCAATCTTTCAGCTTTAAGTAACACAACAATCATCCCATTTTAACAAGCAATCTTTCAGCTTTAAGTAACACAACAATCATCCCATTTTAACACGCAATCTTTCAGCTTTAAGTAACACAACAATCAGCCCCTTTTAACAAGCAATCTTTCAGCTTTAAGTAAGACAACAATCAGCCCATTTTAACCAGCAATCTTTCAGCTTTAAGTAACAAAAAGCCCATTTTAACCAGCAATCTTTCAGCTTTAAGTAACACAACAATCATCCCCTTTTAACACGCAATCTTTCAGCTTTAAGTAACACAACAATCAGCCCATTTTAACAAGCAATCTTTCAGCTTTAAGTAACACAACAATCAGCCCATTTTAACAAGCAATCTTTCAGCTTTAAGTAACACAACAATCATCCCATTTTAACAAGCAATCTTTCAGCTTTAAGTAACACAACAATCAGCCCATTTTAACAAGCAATCTTTCAGCTTTAAGTAACACAACAATCATCCCCTTTTAACACGCAATCTTTCAGCTTTAAGTAACACAACAATCAGCCCCTTTTAACAAGCAATCTTTCAGCTTTAAGTAAGACAACAATCAGCCCATTTTAACCAGCAATCTTTCAGCTTTAAGTAACAAAAAGCCCATTTTAACCAGCAATCTTTCAGCTTTAAGTAACACAACAATCATCCCCTTTTAACACGCAATCTTTCAGCTTTAAGTAACACAACAATCATCCCATTTTAACAAGCAATCTTTCAGCTTTAAGTAACACAACAATCAGCCCATTTTAACAAGCAATCTTTCAGCTTTAAGTAACACAACAATCAGCTGTAAGTAACACAACAATCAGCTTTAAGTAACACAACAATCAGCCCATTTTAATAAGCAATCAGTCTAACGTGCTCGGCCTGACTTGTTCAGCAGCACAACGCATTTTCGCTCAAACGACGGACAACAATACCGTGAATACGTCAACAACTAGTCGCTGTCTGAGCATTCAACAGAGAAGAAAATGACGTTTCTTCTCCCAGTAATTTAACGAGAGCGCAGTCAGTCTACACGACACAGCCCTGAGAAAGAACATGATAGTAAAGGTAAAAGGTAAAGGTGTCCCATAACCTGTGTGGTCGTAGGGGAGCGAGGCGTCAGAGACCTCAGCTTCTATAGGGGCCAGCATATTGAGGGCGGCACCCATCTCCTCTCCCTCGCTGCTTTACCTTCCCTGACCCTAAAAGAGGGCAGGTACCCATTGACAGCTGGGTGAACTAGGAGACTGTACTGAAGCCAAGGTGTGCAAACGGTCACCTATCCACTTGGCAACCATGCTGGACGCTGCTTAACTTGGCTGGGGGAAAGCGAGCGCTCTGACCACTGAGCTATCCTGTCCCCATAGAACATGATAGTTGTGATCACAAAATAAAACAAAAACTTAAAAAAAACAACCAGTCACCTCAAAATCCAGATCCTCGATTTCCCCGCGGAGGGGGAAGTGGGGGAGGAAGAGGGCCTCGGTGACGGGGATCTTGTGGTCCACCTTGTCGCCTCCCTTGCCATGTCGACCTCCGCCCTCCTTGTGCCGGGGTCGCTGAGGCGCTGAGAGCTGCGAGACTTCTCCCGCACAAAGCTGGCGTCCGGGGACAGCGTCTGCACAAGGGGGGGGGGCAACGGAACAGTTATATATCGAGAGGGATTTTTTGGTTTTTTTAGTGCTATGTATAATATTTTAAATGCAGGCATGCACTGCATGAACAATGCACACACATGGTCACACACACACACAGCCCACACACACACACACATGAGGATGTGCGCGCACACATACACCACACACACACACACATACACACACACCAAACTGTGGCACACACCACACTACACACACACATACACGGTCACACACACACACACACACAACTGTACACACACACACGGTCACACACACACACACACGGTCACACACGTAGACATGGTCACACACACACACACACACAGAGTCTCTCTATCACACACACACATAAACACACACACACACACACACACACACATACACGCAGTCTCTCTCTCCACACAACACCACACCCACACCACACACACACACACACACACACACACACACACACAGAGAACATCTTTCACACGTTAAAACATGTTTCGCTTTTCAGAATCTATAGGCCATTTGTGCCAGTAGTATGAGATGACAGAATTTACAAAACTGCATGCAAGTAGGGACAGAATGTAAAAAAATATATAATTTTTTTAAAGTACATGAGTGCTTATTCCATCATAATTTCTTGTAGTTCTAAATAAAATAACAAATTAGATAAAATAAAGAACACACACACACACACAAAACATACCCACATTGTAATTTGTATGCATGCATACACGTATGTGCCTGTAAACATGCTAAATCACAAACTGTGCTTGATTTTACATTGCATACATGTAATAAAGGACCATGGATATATATGAAAACCTAACAATCATAAAGAAGCGTTAACTTAAATGGTACAGGCATGTCACAAGATCAAAAGGACTTGCAAAAACAATACTGCAAGGCACTGTCCAAGGAGGAAGAAAAAGAGGCAGACCAAGGAAGAGATGGGAGGACAACATCAGTGAATGGACAGGCCTAGAACTCAACAAAGTTTTGAGAAAGGCAGAACAGAGAGAGGAATGGAGGGAACTGGTTGTCCCCACAAGGGGGGACGGTAGCCTAGTGGTCAGAACATTGCGCTGGCAATTTGACGACCCGAGTTTGAGTCCGGTCGAGGAGATTTTTCTCCTGGAGTTAACATCAGTGCTGACTCCACTCTCCCCAAAAGTCCTTTGGATGAGACTTTAAACTGAGGCCCGTGTGCGAACGCACGCAGAACATCTTGCGCACACGTTAAATCCTGTTCCGCTTTTCGTAAGAGAAGGCTATCGTGTGCCGGTGGGAACAGATGACAATATTTACAAAACTGCATACACACGGGGACCGGATGAAAAAAAGCACATGATTGCTTATTCTGTTATCCTCGATATAAAAGAAAATAATAAATAAATAAATAAATAAATAAATGTCTTCAGGGGTGCCCCCAAAGTCACCCGACTAAGGGATAGATAGATAGAAATATAGATAGATAGATAGTAGATAGATAGATCTATAGATAGAGATAAATGGATAGATCTATAGAGATAGATCCATAGATAGATCTATAGATAGATCTATAGAGATAGATCTATAGATAGATCTATAGGTAGATAGGTAGAGGATACTAAGATAGACAGATAGATAGATAGATAGATAGACAGATAGATAGATAGATAGAGAGAGAGAGAGAGAGAGAGAGAGAGAAGAGAGAGAGAGAGAGAGAGAGAGAGGAGAGAGAGAGAGAGAGAGAGAGAGAAGTAATGAAGGAAAGTTTGTGTACACTGTAGAATGCTTAGCAAAGTTCTAGCATAGATCCATGTGCACTAGTTTAATGTCTGAAAGCATGTGTGTGCACACACACACACAGCTACACACACACACAGCTACACACACACACACACACACACACACACACACACACACACACACACAAACACAACCACCCCACCCACGCCTCTAATATAATGATTAATGTACAAGAACCCCCCCCCTCCCCCCACAGCCACACACTCATGTCCTCCCCTCCCCCTTCACTTTTCCAACTGCCCCCTCTCTCACCCCACCCCACCCCACCTCACTCCACCCTCCTCATCTTCTCTGGCCAGTTTCTGATCTGTCCCCAAGGGTCACCACCACAGTCTCTCTCATTTCATTCTGGACACTTTCCCAGCACTACCCCTCCCCCCCCCCCCCCCCCCCCCAAACCTTTGCTGCCTGCCCTCCCATTTGTTCCACATGACCGCACCCCCCTCTTTTGTCCCCCCTCTCTAAGCTGCACTCGATCTCCCCCCCTCAACACTTTTAAACCAAAGCCACCATGACAAGGCTACGCCACCACCGTTCAACTGTTCCGATGAGAATGTCAGAGTATTGCTGCTGCCACCCCTGAATCATGGTTCAGTAACGCTATACCAGAACAATATTGATAAGATATATTCAGGGGACATTGGGAGGGGGGGGGGGGGGGGGAAGCTAAAGTTTTGATTTTTTTTTTGTTGAGTTCTGTATGATTCATGATTGTACTGGTCAGTCTTCTGATATATTAATTATACTTTTTTCTCCTTTTATTGATCTAATACATTTTTTAATACAATTATGATTATGAACCTCTGTGGTGTATGTACCTGTGTATTGCCACTACAAGCATGAGAACAATGATGCAATACAAAAAACGCAATCTTAGCAGATTTATGGCATGTGATAAGGAGAAAATTGAACAGCTTTGATTTGTGTGAACTTTCTAGCTATGTCTTTTCTGCATTATGTTTTTTCTTTTAATTCTCCTTTGGTTACTTTGGTTCCTCTTAAAGCAAATAAACTTTTTGAAAGTGATAGTTTAAAACAGTTTTTTAAACAATATTTGAATTCAGCACATTCACTTTTGCAAGTTAAAAACAATCGCTTAAGGCTACAGTTTGTGCAGATTATCCATGGCATACATGTATGTGTTAGTCAATCAGCGAGAATGCTACAAGTACATACATGTGTATGTGTGTGCATGCGTGCAAGCATGTGAGGTACATGCACTACACAGTTTCTTCACTAACACTAGATTCATGAATAAGTTTGAAATCTATTCTCAGGCTGAAAACACACGCCAATGCCAGCAATGGTAAGTTAGGTGCTAACAAAAACAGTTACAACGATCTTTTTGTTTCTTTTATTTGGGGGTAGGGGTAAGGCATAATCAGTGGTGGCATTTTTGATGGGGACTCTATTTATATTTTATTCCATTATGGAGGGTTTTTTTTTTACAATGTTAAACCACTTTAAATAACTTATGGTAGATATTTCTTAAGAGTTTCTGAGCACACTTCACATTTTCAACAACAATTTGGTAATCATCATCATCCAACTGCTCCTTCCCTTCTCCTTCTGTTTTTTATCATCAAATAATCCCACCACCATCTACACCATTAATTACCATCATAAGTAACATTTTGACAGCTGTGCAGTAATATTTTCAAATGAAGAATTCAGAAGGTTTGTTTTAAAAAAAAAAGGAAATGCTTTTGTATAAAAATTTAGTTTCTGGGCTAGAGCTCTGTGGTTCACCAATGACCAATTATCTTTTTGCTAAAAAACATGTATCCCTTGATTATGAAATCTCACACAGGAACATATATATCTGATTCAGCGATCCAACAATTTGTAATTATACTATGCAGTCAATGATAAGTCCTCACTTCAAATTCAAGTACATCATTCAGGACTATGATGAGATTTTTGTAACATTCCCTTGATTAATTTGCACTCTATGCACTGTCCCTGATCTGAACAGTCAAATTAAGATATCACTGATCAATGCAACAGGCACCCTGACCCTGGCAACTTCCCTCCTTTTCTGTTCTCCACCCACTTGAGTACAAAATATCCTCCATCCCCATCTTGGTTGATTAATGCATTATTCATCGAGCTTATCTTAAAATTAAATCAACAATAAGTTATAAATAAAACATAAGCAGTTTATAAAACTTCCTAATTTTTTCATCCAAATCCATGGATACTGTTATCTTAACAAACAAAAAAAATTATCGGAGCATCAATGATCATGTCTTATCGTACACAATAATTCAGCACTTTATGGTGTCCTGGCTGTGCACTTGACTTGAACTCAATAAAAAGTTAAAAACTCCCTGAGCAGTCATGGCTTAGAAGCACTGCACACAATTTTTCTGGCAGGGTGTCAAGAGCAAGTTGAGCCTTGAAGAGTCTATACAGATCTATATTCTATATTCTGTAGCACAATTGAACGTTCAAGTCCTTCAGATGAGACTATAAACCGAGGCCCCATGTGTGAACACACGCAGAACATCTTGAGCCCATGTTAAAACTTGTTCCACTTTCCAGAAGAGAAGGCCATTCTGTGCTGGTTGGAACAAATGACAAAACTTACAAAACTGTGTACACATGGGGACTGGATGGATGTAAAAAAAAAATTTTAAAAAAAGCACATGAGTGCTTATTCCATTATCCTTGAAATACCTAATAAACAACAACAACAAAAAAAGAGTACTGTCACTGTCTCTCTTTCCAATCTTGCTTTCTTGGCAAATAGAACTTACTATAGTATTATACTAATAGTATACACAGTTACACAGTGATAGAACTTTGCTCAGTAAGGGTGTGCAATGGGAGACCGAAAAAAAGCATAAAATATGATAATCTACAAAAATGATATTTATGTTCTAGATCAGAAATTGTTGTAGTAATTCTTTTTTTAGGCCATAATTTCCCTTGAATATGATTTGATTAGATGTAATTGTGAGTTCAACCATATGATACATAACAAATACTGAGTCTACTAGTACTAGAGATAATTTAGCACACTAGTAACTAAGTTAGTAGTATTATAAAAACTAAAAGAAAATTCTAAGAATTTGTCAACACATAGAGATACTTTATGTGTGCTTGCCTCTGTGTGTGTGTGTGTGTGTGTGTGTGTGTGTGTGTGTGTGTGTGTGTGTGTGTGTGTTGTGTGTGTTGTGTGTGTGAGTGTGTGCGCACACACGCACGCAGGCTGTGTGTGTGTGTGTGTGTGTGTGTGTGTGTGTGTGTTGTGTGTGTGTGTGTGTGAGACCATGATGTACACAACTCAGAGAGAGAAGGGAGGGGGGGGATGTCAACACA
>CM060342.1:2684543-2689543 GCA_030674155.1 Stramonita haemastoma | reverse complement strand
TAGAGTAGGCCATTGTGTGTCTGCGGGAACAGATGACAAGATTTACAAAACTGCATGCACACGGGGACTGGATGTAAAAAAGCACACGAGTGCTTATTCCATTATCCTCAATATAAAAGAATAAATAAATAAATTACAGAAATAAATAAATGTCACAATCAGAGACGCCTTAACCACTAGGCCTTTCCGCCTCACCAGTCCCTCTGATAGGAGTGGAGGGAGGGGGGGGGGGGGGGGCAAAGATGGATGGAGATCAAAGATGGCAGAAGTGGGTTGGTGAATCAGGTCGGAATGTTCCGCTCTTGGGAAGAAAGTCTATGATATTACTACGCCTGAATGACGTCACTGCTGAGGTGGAAACGGGAAAGCAAAAGATGGCGAAGTCTAGTGGTTCATGCAAGGCTACTGGGCAAAACTAGGCAAAAGGGGTGACAGCTTGGGTTTTGTTTGGGTTTTTTGTTTGGCATACACATGCTTTGGGACCATCCTCTACAATCCTGGTGGCATGAGAAGCAGCACATTGGTATCTGTTTCCATTCAATTTGATCTAAAAATCCACTATAAATATTAAATGGCTTGGCAGTTTCTGAAACAAATTTACGCTAAAGAAAGCGGACAAGCAAACGCTGCCCAGTGAGATGCCATGATTTTTCCCCACCACCGGAGTAGCCCCTCATCAAACCCCTCTTTGTACACAAGAAGAGTTTAGATCTAAACTCGGCGGTCTGAAAATAGTTCAATGCAAGTCATACTCTGTCTTTTAAGTAAAGGCTCAGATTTGCAAAGACTTAGATCTGAATTTTACTTATTTATATTAACTCAGTTAACACCCCCCCACCCCCCCTCTGTTTTAAAGCTTAGATAGACTATGTAACTTTCTGCTGGATTCCACCATGCTGTAGCTTATGTTACAATATTTTTTTTTAAAGTTGGCAATATTAATAAAATTTAGTATAAAATAAAATAAAGTGATTAAAAAAAACAACAACAAACAATTCAGACACATTGACAAAAAAACGAGAACATGTGATTGTTTTGTTAAGAAACCCAAAGACACGAAGAATTGTTATTTGCTACACACACACACACACACACACCACAAAACACCACAACACACACACACACACACACACAGATGCCAAGACTATATCTATCTATCCTACAAGGTACATAGAAGGGAGGAAATCACACGCCACAGAGACAGATGAAGATGAAAAACTGGAAGCAGAACACTGCTCTGGCCTTGACATGGCGCCATTGCTGCGAAAGACTGAAGATAGATCAGCCTGGAGAGTATTATCGACCTACACGTCCTGCGTATACCCCCCCCCCCCCTCCCCCCATCTTGGGTCAAGGGACTGCACTGCTGATACTGATAAGGGGACAGAATAGACAGATCTGCTGCGACATAAAGTGGTATAAAAAAAATAATAAAATAAAGTGATTAAAAAAAAAAATTTCAGAGACACATTGACAAAAAAAGAGAACATGTGATTGTTTTTTAAGAAACCCACTCTTGATCTGCTGACCCGGTTTGAAATCTTGTTCAAGAGATTTTTTTTTTCTTTTCTGGGGTTAACATCAGTGCCAACTCTACTCAATCTAAAAGTCCTTCGGATGAGACTATAAACCGAGGTCCGGTGTTCGAGCGCACACAGAACATCTTGCGCACACATTAAATCCTGTCCCGCTTTTGTAAGAGTAGGCCACCGTGTGCCGGTTGGATCAGATGACAAGATTTACAAAGCTGCATACACACGGGGCTGGATGTAAAAAAGTACACGAGTGCTTATTCCATTATCCTGATATAAAGAAATAAAGAATTAATATATATATATATATTATAGAATATATATATATATAATAATATATAAAAGACCCGGGTTCTAATCTCCTTCAAGAGGATTTTTTCCCTCTGTAACATCATGTCGACTCCACTAAATCATAAAGTCCTTCGAATGAGACTATAAACCGAGGTCGGTGTTCGAACGCACGCAGAACATCTGCGCACACTTAAACCCCGTCTGCTTCGAGAGTATTGTGTGCCGATGGGAACGCATAGCAAAATTAACAAAACTGCGTACACACACACGAGACTGATGTAAAAAAGCACTGAGTGCTATTTCATTATCCTCAATAAAAAAAACAACACACACCACACACGCACGCACGCACGCACGCACGCACGCACGCACCACGCACACACACACACACACCACACACACACACACACACGTCATTCCGCACCACCACACCCACCCTTATCCACACCCTCACCCTCTCTCTACCAGCTAGCTATTCGATTTTGCTCGTGCACGAGCGTCAGTCTACCAGCCTCGTTTTCCTCTGTCCACTCGAGTTATCTTTCCTTTCGTAACCCATCTTACTTATCTCCAACTGATCTAGGGGACGCGATAGCTCAGTGGTCACAGCACTTGCTTTCCCCAAGCTAAGGTTAAGCTGCATTGAGCGTGGTTAACAAGTTAATGGGTGACCGTTTGTGCGCCTTGGCTTCAGTACAGTTCCCCCAGTTCACCCAGCTGTAAATGGGTACCGGCCCTCTTTAGGGTATCAGGGAAGGTAAAGCAGCGAGGTAGAGGAGATGGGTGCCGCCCTCAATGTGCTGGCCCCTAGAGAAGCTGAGGTCTCTGATGGCTCCCTCCCCTACGACCACATAGGTTATGGGACACCTTTACCTTTACCTTTTTACTTACTGATCTGTAGATCGTTCCATGACTTAGAACAGTTATCTGCCCCCTACCCCTCCTTTTGAGCATTTTGTGATTGTGTGCATTGTTTTCCCCCGCGAGGATGCCAGAGGGCCTGCCAGTATAAATAGCATCCCCACCTTCTGTAAATTCTGTGCTAGGAATTCCCTCTTTTCTATCCTTCTCCTAATATTTTGCCTTGTTCTTTTCCATTTTGTCACCCCCATTCTTGTCTTTTTTTCTTCTGCCTTCTTGGTCCTTTCTCCGCAACGCATTTTCATTCACATGACAGACAGCCATAGCTGCTGTTTGAGTGTTTGATGATGAAGACGAAGAAGAAGAAGAGGTGTGCATTGTTGATAGTGTTGGTATTTGGTGATTGTTTTATGTGTGGCAGGGCGGTAATTAGATTACTTCCCTTGCGATGGGAACAGCCAATCGCAGCGTTGTGGATCTAAATTTAGATCAACACCTGTGAATTGTGCGACGTTCTGTATCGTTGGGGGTGGTCGAAAGCCATCCTCTGCATGCACTTTGCCCGTAGCGGTAAAATGTAGAATATATGCAGCCTCTTTTTAGAGGCCACATTCCCACTGTCTGACCGTGCTGTCGTTGCCGAGAAATTGTGGCAGATCAAATATCTGCACTCTGTTACAAGTGGCGCTGCGAGCAGGATGGAAAGAACTTAGGGCTACTGATCTGAGCGTCAAATACGCTGGTCAGTACCCACTGTGCCTCGGGACGCGGCACAAAGACAGCGGGTGGATGTGGCAGGGCGGTAATTAGATTACTTCCCTTGCGATGGGAACAGCCAATCGCAGCGTTGTGGATCTAAATTTAGATCAACACCTGTGAATTGTGCGACGTTCTGTATCGTTGGGGGGTGGTCGAAAGCCATCCTCTGCATGCACTTTGCCCGTAGCGGTAAAATGTAGAATATATGCAGCCTCTTTTTAGAGGCCACATTCCCACTGTCTGACCGTGCTGTCAACGTTGCCGAGAAATTGTACAGAGTCGTGGCAGATCAAATATCTGCACTCTGTTACATATGGATCGTGGCCGCAACACTGCTGACAGTCATTGAATGGTGTTGTAGTATGTTGATGATGGTGATGGTGGTGATGATGGTGGTGATGGTTTGATGGTGTTGGTTATCAATTTTTGATGATGATGATGATGATGATGTTAATGATGGTGTGATGATGGTGATGATGTGATTTTGATGATGACAATGATGACGATGATGGTTGTAATATGGTTGTGATGATGGTAGATGATGATGATTATGATGATGACAATGATGATGATGATGATGATGATGATATGATGACACGACGACGATGATGATGGTGGTGGTCATTGTGATGGTGGTGACGGCTGAATGATGGTGATGGTGGTGAAGGATATGATGACGACAACGATGATGGCGATGATGGTGGTGATGATGGTGGTGATGTGGGTGATAGACACGGTGATAAGGTAACCGACGCTTGCCTGTTGTCAGCTACTATCGGAAACGCGCCGACTTCAGATGACAGTGAACAGTCTTTCTGACCTCACAAGTACCCCCGTTAGTCCTGTTAGACAGGACCCGCCTGCTATGGTGATAACACAATCACGTCCAGTCAGTCAGTCAGTATAGTGGTTAGTCAGGTCAGTCAATCATCATCAACCATTCCACAATCAATTAACCAACCAACCAACCAACCCAACCAACCAACCAACCAACCAACCAACCAACCAACAATCCAACCACAAACCAATTAATAATTCCAAATCAACTTTCCCTCCATCCATCCCCCATCCATCACTAACCAACCAAACCAGCCTAAACCAAGCAACCAGCCATCAATCATACAATCAATCAACCAATCCCAACAATCAAATCAATCAATCAATCAATCAACAATCAATCAATCAATCAATCAATCAATCAATCAGTCCACCCAATCAATCAATCAACCAACCAGCCAACCAACCAACACAACCAACCGATTAATCAACACCAACCAATCAACCAATCAACCAATCAACCAACCAACCCAATCACCATCCAATCCATCCATCCATCCATCCATAACCAACCAACCATCACAATCCAACCAACCAACCAACCAACCAACCAACCAACAATCAATCAATCAATCAATCAATCAATCAATCAATCAATCAATCAATCAATCATCCCCACTATCAGGTTCCAAGCTTCACAAGTTGACAAAGACACACAAAGTCAAGTTTTCATGTAGGAGTAGTATTGAAGAATAAATAATTTATGGATTCCATGATTTT
>CM060342.1:2679543-2682043 GCA_030674155.1 Stramonita haemastoma | reverse complement strand
CTAACAACCCCCCCAAATAAACGCCACCTAAATAACAACAACAACAACACTCCTTCCAAAACAAACAAACAACAAACAAACAGCTACCCCCTAAAAAAATCCACCCCCCCCCCAAAAAAAAACCCCAAACAAACAAAGCCAAACAACCACACACAAAAACAAACAACAACAACAAAAAAACCCATCCCCCACCCGAAAACATAAAAAAAAAGACCTAAACCCACCCCTAAAATAAAACAACAACAAACAAACAACAACAAGCAACCCAGCAATCAAGTCAGGTAAGAAAAGACGAGTAGAAAAAAAAAAATCCCCACCCGAAAACAACAAAAAAAGACCTAAAACCCACCCCAAAAATAAAACAACAAACAAACAAACAACCAATTAATACAGTCAAATCATCATAGACGTGTAGGAGGGGGCGGGCTCCTCCCCCTCCCTTCCTCACAGCTGCTATCCCTATGGTGATGCTGGTGATTCTGGTGATGCTCTTGGTGATGATGGTGATGATGATGGTGATGGTTGATGATGATGCAGAGGTAGAAAGCGGTGCCCGTTCTCCCCGCCAGTACCCGTGGTCAGTTCCTTCCACCCCTGAAGCTGCACCTCCGCCGACACTTTGTCCTCGCCACCCGAGTGGGAATGCTTATCCACCAAGGGGGTGGGCGCGCGCCAGCCCGTGACGCACGCCTGAGAAAGATGCGGACGAAGATGTCCCGGAACTGCTTCCCGATGGCACAGTACGCCACGAAGTTGACGCCGGAGTTAAGTAGAACCATGGTGTCCGCTACCGACACGAAATGAGCGCAGGCGACGGAACACTCGGCGAAAGCGTCTTTGCCCCGAATGATGATGAGCGCCACAGCGGGGAAGAGCTCGCACACAAAGAAGATGATGGTCACCGCGATCACCATCCCCGTCAGCTTCCCGCCCCGCTTGTTGCCTCCCTTCCCGGAAGACAACGTCAGAGAGTGACTTGCGCGGAGAGCGCGCAGCATGAGGACGTTGAAGACGACGATGAGGACGAAAGGATGAGGAACTCGAAGACCAGGTTGATCCACACGATGAACCAGTAGTTGTAGAAATGGCTCCGGCCGAAGTCGGTTCGGTGAAAGACGATCTTGGACGCGTTGGTGTGGGGGTGGATCTGGTAATCGTAGGTGTAGGCCATGTAGAGCGGCACGTGGAACACCAGCGACCACAGCACGATCAGCAGCACGGCCCGTCTCGCCCAGGTTCTGCTGCAGACGGTGGAAGCCAGGAGCGGCTTGGCCACAGCCACGTAGCGCTCCAACGTGATGAGCACCGTCAGCAGCGTGGTCCCCGTCTGCGCGATGTGCGGGATCGGGTAAGTCACTACGTACACAGGCCGGATAAAATCCCGGTAAGAATCCGACAACAGTTTCGCCTGACTCAGCGTGGCTAACGTCTCCAGAAACATCTCCGACAAGAGCAGCACCGAATCCACGATCTCCAGGCAGATGAGCAGGAACGGAGCCGAGGACTTTCGACGAAAGTTGGCCAGAACGACGATGGAGATGGAGTTACACAGCAGGCCGAAACAGGCGATGGCTGTTCCCCCCGATGGCGAAGACCCCGACTCTTGTGGCCCAGATTTCGTCCGGGATAGAATTGGAGGAGGAGGCGTTGGTGTCGGAGTAGTTGAAGCCCGAGACGTTGTGAATGACGTCCTCCAGGAAGATTTTGACCCGCCATGCGGAGAAAAACATGATGGCGTCTTGGTTTTTTTGTTGTTGTTTTAAAAAAAAAAAATTATCCCAGTCTTGGTGACAGATCTACATTAGACAGACGTGGGTTTTCTTTGATGTTATGGTTCTGGCTAAAATTATTGAATTGTAGTTACAGATCTACATTTGAGAGACCTGGGTTTTCTTTGATGTGATGGTACTGGCTGAAATTATTGAATAGTGGTTACAGATCTACATTTAGAGACTAGGGTTTTCTTGGGTTTTGTGATGTTGCTTGCTAAAAGGACATTGTGGTAACAGATCTAGTTTTGCAGACTTGGTTTTTGGTTGTGATAAAGATCACAACAGACAGATCTAGTCTGATCTTGTCATAACAGATATAGTTTTGCAGGCTTGGTTTTTTATGTGATAAAGTCCAATAAGATAGGTCAACTTTCGGAAGAAGTGGGAGTTTTGATCTGATCCAACTCATGAAGATGACATATTGGTGACAGATCTGTATCTAGTTTTGAAAGATCTGGAAGTTTTGTTTTTTCAGATGTGATGAAACTCGCTCAATTTAAGACATAGTGGTGAAAGATCTAGATCCAGTTTTGACAAAATTGGGAGTTTTTAAGTGATGAAACTCATTAAAAGAATAAAATGGTTTCAGATCTATATCTAGTTTCTAAAGAAATGGGACGTTTGATGTGATTTAACTCGCAAAGATGACAAATTGGTTTCAGATCTATATCTTTTTTCTTTCTTTCTTTCCTTCTTCTCTTCTTCTTCTTTCTTTCTTTTCTTTATTT
>CM060342.1:2653370-2679443 GCA_030674155.1 Stramonita haemastoma | reverse complement strand
GCCGTAAAGTGCCTTTTTCAAGGGCACAACGCCATAGCCAAAAGCTGGGATCGAACCCGCAACCTTTAGATTACGAGTCCAACGCCCTAACCACTAGACTACAGCGGCAGCTTCCAACTAGGTTATGGGACACCTTTACCTTTTTTTGTACCTTTTTATTCCAAATGTTGGTTTGTTCTAGGTTAGGAGGTAGGGTAGCCTAGTGGTTAGAACATTACACTTGTGATCTGACCACCTGGAATCGAGCCACCACGGAGGTGCTCGTTTTTAGGGAATTTCCCCCTGGAGTTGTTGTTGTTGTTGTTGTTGTTGTTGTTGTTGTTGTTGTTGTTGTTGTTGTTGTTGTTGTTGTTGTTCCCCAGCTTAAAACTCTGGGGGGTCACCCAGAATGTGCACTCTGACTCACTAATCCACCTGGGAATCACTATGAGATTGAAATTGCACACTGAATGAGAAGTTTGCGTGTATGACTGTTTTCAAGTACCTCGCCATATAGGCAGCCATACTCCGACTTCAGAGGATTTTTTCTCCTTTAAAGGAGAGTGCAGGTTGTTCTGTTAAGAGCTTGTCATGGCTGAAGGCAATCTCAGCACAACATTTCACAACATCACAACATTTTAGTGTAGGCCTTGGCAATGAGCTGACATCAATAACTGACACAACTTTTGGCCTAGGCCATCCCCTGAAGTTAACATCATTACTGACTCCACTTCCCCCAAAAGTTGTTTGGTGAGGCTTGTGTGTGAACTTACGCAGAACATCTTGCATACTTTTTTCTTTTTTGTGAACGCACGCAGAGCATCTTGCGCGCACGTTAAATCCTGTTCCACTTTTCCTACTAGTTGGCCATTGTGTGCCAGTAGGAACAGATGACAAGATTTACCACAAAAAAAACTGCGTACACACGGGTACTGGATGTAAAAAAAAAAAAAAGCACATGAGTGCTTATTCCATTATGCTTGATATAAAAGAATAAAAAGATAAAATAAAAAAATGAATTAAAGAAAGAAAGAAAATTTCAGATTCAATATATTTTATTGCTGTTTTAATATATAAAGTGTTGATGATGTTTCCTTTTTCAGGTGGCAGTGGACTACGCCAGTGCAGGCGTACTCCATCAGCAACTACCCGCTGTCTGCAGCCCTCACCTGTGCCAAGCTGTGTGACGCAGCTGAGGCGGTGTGTGGGGGATCCAGTAAACTGCTTCGGGCAGTTGGAAGGGGGGGGGGGGGGGGTTTGTTGTTTTTTTTTTGGTTTATAAGTCATTATAAGTGTGGTCATTCATTCATGTTTTTGTGATTTCAGTTATTAGTCGTACTGTTGGGTGGTTTCATTGGCCAGTTGTTTTGGGGGTTGGTTGTTTGCTTCAGTAGGGGGCAGGATAGCTCAGTGGTCAGAGCACTCGCTTTCCCCAAGTCAAAGTTAAGCAGTGTCGAGCATGGTTGCCTGTTGGATGGGTGACTGTTAATGCGCCTGGTTTCAGTACAGTCCCCAGTTCACACAGCTGTGAGTAGGCACCTGCTTTCTATAGGGTCAGGGAAGGTAAAGCAGCGAGGAAGAGGAGATGGGCGCCGCCCTCAACATGCTGGCCCCTAGAGAAGCTGAGGTCTCTGATATCTCGCTCCGCTACAACCGCCTATGGTTATGGGACACCTTTACTTTTACATTTTTAGTCATTATAAGTGTGGTCATTCATTGATGTTTTTGTGATTTCGGTTATTAGTTGTCCTATTGGGTGGTTTCGTTGGCCAGTTTTTGGGGTGTTTTGGGGTTTGTTTGTCGGGGTTTTTTTTGGGGGGGTCTGCTTCAGTATGTTGGACAAATATGTGTTGATGCAGGTGGTAATGCACAGATTTTGTGAGGTACTTTTGTAGCTTTTTTGTTTTTATGGCATCTTAAGTTCTCCTGATCAAATTTTGTGGGTTTGGGGGTTCTTTTGTTTTTTGGTTTCTGCTCTAAGTTCGACTGTCAGAATTGTGTAATAGATCGTATCGACATTTGCAGTATTATATAATAGCAGTGTATCATTTGAAGTGAGTGGGTTTTTTTTTTTTATTGTTACTGTGTTAGGTGAATGAAGTATTGATCTGATTTCGAAAAGCATCAAAGTATACACCATTTTAGGGGGGGGGGGGGGAGGTTGTTGTGTTACTGTGTTAGGTGAATGCAGTATTGATCTGATTTCGAAAAGCATCAAAGTATACACCATTTTAGAGGGGGGAGGGAGGTTGTTGGATTTTTTTTTTTTTTTTTTTCACCATTTTAGTTATTTACAAACATCAGTATGCTTCTTGTTTTTCTCTTCTGGCTGAGATGACAAAACAGCCAAAAACTAAAAGGGAGAAAGTAAGGGGGGGGGGGGGGGGGTGGTTGTTGGGTTTTTTTTACAACAGTATGTGTAAATATACATGTCTCTGTGTGGTATGGCTCTGTTGATGTGCCCAGTTCATGTTTTAGAAATAAGACTGTAAGCACATAAAAGAATTTGTCCGTTTTAAAGGTACATTCTCACATTGTACATAACAACCACTTGTATTTGAATGTCTTAAGCATTATTATATACATTCTGACATTGTACATAACAACCATTTGTATTCAGATGTCTTAAGCATTGTCACGTCGTAATATAAAAATTTTAAAAATTCAAAAAGAGTGGATGTAATGTGTAGTTTTATGTCAAGCAGTTTTTTTTTTTAATTCCATGGATCAGTCTTCTTAGTGCCATTTCGTAATATGTGACGCTCCACCACATGAGGAGTCACATTGCACCAGAGGTCAGTTTTTAGTTATTGACAAGTTATTACTTTACAATAAAAGGGCTATCCAATACGAAAAACAGATTGAAAATTGGACAATTCTGTGCAAAGTTACTACAAATTGAATGGTAGACTGCAGGATGTGACAAAATGAGAAACGGGCAAGTTTATTTTCGTAAACAGGTTGTCAGAATGAGGGCTTGGGTATTTTCAAAGCACTTTTAAAAGCAAAAGGAATAAAAATTCTGCCTTGATGTTTCATTATAAGGTAGAGAAACGGACATAGTTTACTAATCAATCAAAATCTCAAAATTGACAACTTGACCCCTATTTGCCTTTAAAGGCTCCTAGCGCAAAATTGGGTAATGTGCTAAGCGACTCATTTTGTGGTGGAGCGCCACATATTCTTCATTCTTACAGCATGCGTTAATTAAGCCCCCTTAGTTCTTTCCCTTGACTTTTTTGATTGGTTGGGGTCCGTGGATGGTTTTCTGAAAATGTGTGACGCTGCACGCGAAAGTCGTAGAAAAGTCGTTGGCTGTAGTTTTGTGCTGTGTGCCTGTAAAGCGACTAGGGCTAAAAATATCGATTTTGAGTTTCAAATATTCACATTCTATAACGTATTTTCTGCTAAATTCCCAAGTATTATTAACAAATACGACGTGAAAGTATTTTATTTTAATATTTCCCTGTTGGGAAAAAAAAAGTGAGAGCTCAAGTCAAGTCAAGTCAAGTCAAAAACACTTTAATCATCCCTGAAGGGCAATTACAATTGCTCTTTGAATTTTGCCAAACATTAACTGGGTTTATCTCAAAACACGGTCACCATTCACCTGGAGACTCAAACAGGTGTATCTCAGACAGTAATAAAGATAACTGAAATCTGGTTTTTTGTGTCTTGTTCAGAATGATCTCGTCTTTCAGATTACACTTCAATCTCATTTTTCTGAAGTTTGACCCATATCCATGATTTTTGCGTGCGCTGTCACCTATGTCCTACAAGTATGGTGAAAAGAATTTTTTAAAATACAAGGTACTAAGTTTTGGTTTTGTTTTTTCGGAACAAGACTAACACAGTGCATGTATAATGAACTTAACTCCACAATGATGCACAGTTGATAAGCGTTTTCATATTGCTGCATGGGTAGTGTTGATAAGAAATGTAAAAAAAAAAAAATTTTCATTAAAAAAAGTTTGTGGGGAGAAATCTATTTAGGTGGGTTTTTTTTGGGGGGGTTTATGATTTTTTTAAGAATCTCATTTTAGGCGTTGTTTGGTGTTGTGGGTGTGAATCTGTTGGGTTTTTAGTTTTATTATTGTAAATCGTTTTGATGTGTTCATATTGAATTTTGGGTCACTTTTTGTACAATGATCACGATGTGTGTTCCTAATTTGTCTTTAGCTTGTCATCATTGATCATCATCATCATCATTATCATCATCATTGATCATCTTGCTCTCTCTTATCAGTTATGGTTTTTACTTGGTTGCGAGAACTTTCTGTTATTGTTTTAGATGTCAGAGTATTGGATTGTTGCACAATCAAAGATCTGCATGTTGAAGCTTGACACATGCACATAAGCGCCCACTCACCCACGCTCACACACACACATCCATCTAAACATTCTCTCTGTCTCAGTCTCTCACTTACATGCATGCACACACACACACTCTCTGTCTCTTTCTCTCTATATCTTTTTTCAGGGATATTGGAATAAGCACTTATTTGCTTTTTTACATCCAGTCCTCATGTGTGTACCGCCGCTGTAGTCTAATGGTTAGGGCGTTGGACTCGTAATCTAAAGGTTGCGGGTTCGATCCCAGCTTTCGGCTTATGGCGTTGTGCCCTTGGAAAAGGCACTTTACGGCTGTTTTCTCACCCCACCCAGGTGTAAAAGGGGTACCAACCTTGTGTTGGGGGTTAACCCTGCGATAGACTGGCGTCCTATCCAGGGGGGAGTCTATGACTCTCAGTTGCTTAATGCCACAGAAACCGGGATAAGCACCGGCCTGATGAGCCTTAGGCTCGGAACAGACTTTAACTTAAACTTAACCTCATGTGTGTGCAGTTGTGTAAATTTTGTCCTCTGCTCCCACCGGCACACAATGGCCTACTCTTCCGAAAAGCGGAAAGGGTTTTAATGTGTGCACAATATGTTCTGCATGCTTTCGCATGTGGGACCTTAGTTTATAGTCTCATTCAAAGGACTTTTTGTCACTCTGTCCGTCTGTCTGTCTGTCTGTCTCTCTCTCTCTCTCTCTCTCTCTCTCTCTCTCTCTCTCTCTCTCTCTCTCTCTCTCTCTCTCTCTCTCTCTCTCTCTCTCTCTATTCTCGCTCACTCTCTCTCTCTCTCTCTCTCTCTCTCTCTCTCTCTCTCTCTCTCTCTCTCTCTCTCTCTCTCTCTCTCTCTCTCTCTCTCTGTATACATCCCCCTCCTCCCTTCAACAGACCCGCATTTCACAGTGAACTATTCAGTGAAGGAAAACAAGCCTTCAAGACTGCTGCAGCTTAACAGTCAGTGCTTGTCGTGACAAAACCACATAGCTGTGTTCTTCATGAAAATGCCAGGCTGAAGTGGGGGTGAAAATGGAGCTATGGGTTTGTTTGTTGTTGTCCCCCCCCCCCCCCCACCCCCCAAAAAAAAAGAAAAGGGCATTGCAAGTGAATGGAATCTATCTAGCTTGTTGTTTTTTTCAAGCACAACCCCCCCCCCCCCCCCCCCCCCAAAAAAAAAAAAAAATGGATGGGTCAAGTCGAGTCAAAAATATTTTAATCATCCCATGAAATGGGGATGAGGGAGGGAGCAGATATATTGTAACTGAACTGTATCAAGATAAAATGAAGAAAGAAACCCCCCCCCTCCCGCATATAACTGTTTATTAGCCAATGATAGGTTTTGTTTCATGGCTTGTTGATTTAGCAGAGCTAATTGAAGACTATCACCTTCGGGGACGGGATAGCTCAGTGGTCAGAGCGCTCGCTTTTCCCAAGCTAAAGTTAAGCAGTATCAATTGTGGTTACCACTTAGATGGGTGATCGTTTGCGCGCCTTGGCTTCAGTACAGTCCCCCCAGTTCACCCAGCTGTAAATGGGTACCTCCCCTCTTTAGGGTCAGGGAAGGTAAAGCAGCGAGGGAGAGGTGATGGGCACCACCGCCCTCAACATGCTGGCCCTAGAGAAACTGAGGTCTCTGATGCCTCGCTCCCCTACGACCACCTAGGTTATGGTCCACCTTTTCCTTTGCCTTTTAATTGAAGCCTAGTTTATTTACAACTAGATTTTTTTGTGTGTGTGTCAGTTTGTTTTGCTGTAAATAAGATCATGTTGTGTTTCATTTATCTACTCCTTAAAATTCCCTCAAACCACAAAAATCTTCTTACTTACTTTGTATTGCTGCTGCATCCTACCTCTGGCCTGATAGAGCTTCAGCATGTGGTGGTGATCAGTGAAGGTCACTGCCTGATGGAAAACTACTGTGTGTAAATCCCGGGTCGGGATTCTGGGGGGGAGGGGGGAGATTCATTTAATCCCAGCAAATCCCGGGTCAGGATTAAGAGGGTTAATATTCCACCACACTGAATCCTGAATTTCACATTCTGATACATTGCTTTTAAACATTGTGGTAGTTTATCTTTCACACCATTTGTTGTAAACATGGGCCATGATAAATACCTGTTAATAGAGTTAAAACTTCTTTTTTTTTTTTTTAACCTTTTTCAAAAATGAATATAAGCAACTTGTTTCTGGACTAATGCAAGGAGAGTAAACACAAGGGTCTGTCATGGAATATCCTTTCTTAAAACCGGCTTTCTACAGCTTGTTGCTTAGGTCAGTTTTAATGAAATTCCTCTTGTATTGCTAGGATTTTATTATCAGCCTTTCCATATAATGTCAAGATGATAGATTCTGTCTAATTGTGAGTGTGTGTGTGTGTTTGTGTGTGTGTGTGTGTGTGTGTGTGTGTGTGTGTGTGTGTGTGTGTGTGAGAGAGAGAGAGAGAGTGTGTGTGTGTGTGTGTGTGTGTGTGTGTGTGTGCGTGTGTGTGTGTGTGTGTGTGTGTGTGTGTGTGTGTGTGTGTGTGTGTGTGTACTTGTTAAGTGTTGAATATTATCTTGGGTACAGATTGAGTATTGAATATCATTGTCCTGCTAATCAAATGATTATGCATGCATGAGCTTGCTTTTTCATTTGTGTATTATTAATTTCATACCATTTACGCATTTTGTTATTATGCACTGTAAATACCATATGCCAGTGTGTTGTGATCTCAGAATTAGAAATAAATATAACAAATTAGAGAGTTTGTGTGTTCTTTTATTTTTTTTATTCATATTTGTGTATTTATTCTTTGATATCAAGGATAATGGAATAAGCACCCATGTGCGTTTTTACATCCAGTCCCCGTGTGTATAAAGATTTGTAAATTTTGTCATCTGTTTCCACCAGCACGCAAAGGCCTACTCTTTCAAAAAGCAGAACAGTATTTAACATGTGCGCAAGATCTTCTGCCTGTGTTTGCACATGGGGTCTCAGTTTATAGTCTCATCTGTGTGTCTGCGTAGCCGCCGCTGTAGTCTAGTGGTTAGGGCGTTGGACTCGTAATCTAAAGGTTGTGGGTTCAATCCCAGCTTTCGGCTATGGCGTTGTGCCCTTGGAAAAGGCACTTTACGGCTGTTTTCTCACCCCACCCAGGTGTAAAAGGGGTACCAACCTTGCGTTGGGGGTTAACCCTGTGATAGACTGGCGTCCTATCCGGGTAGGAGTCTATGACTCTCAGTCGCTTAACGCCACAGAAACCGGGATAAGCACCGGCCTGATGAGCCTTAGGCTGGGGACAGACTTTACCTTTAACTGTGTGTGTCTGCATGTGTGTGTCTGCGTGTGTGTGTGTGTGTTGTCTGTCTGTCTGTCTGTCTGTCTGTCTTCATGCCCATATTTCAGAATTGTTTTGAACCCAGATTTGCCTCCCGGCAAATTTGTGTCAAATTCAAAAAGCAATACTATTTGAGAAGTATTCAGATAATTATATAGATATACAACATACGCTATAGCCGAGTGGTTAAAACCTTCTGACTTCAGTCCTATGTTTTCATGAAGTCGTGGGTTTGAATCCTGGCAGCGTCTGGTGATTTAAGGTTGGGAACTTTTACCATCTCCCAGGTCAACTTCCAAGTGCAGACTTGCCAGTGTTTTCATTCCCTTCATGGATATACACATGCAGAAAATTGAATAATTATGCATATTAAAGATCTCATAATTCATATATATATATATATATATTATTGGTTTACGGAAACATGAACACGCCCAACATACATCCCCAAAGTTGGAATGCGGTTACCTACGTGGTGGAAAAAGTGATGGCTTATGCAAAATGTCACCATTGGTGTACCTCTGAGCTCTAGCCAAGGATAAAAAATATATATATATACAGGGGACGTAATAGCTCAGTGGTCAGAGCACTCGCTTTCCCCCAGCCAAGTTAAGGAGCTTTGAGCATGGTTGCCAATTGGATGGGTGACCGTTTGCGCGCCTTGGCTTTAGTACAGTTCCCCCAGCTGTCAATGGGTACCTGCCCTCTTTAGGGTCAGGGAAGGTAAAGCAGCGAGGAGAGGAGATGGGCGCCGCCCTCAACATGCTGGCCCCTTGAGAAGCTGAGGTCTCTGATGCCTCGCTCCCCTACGACCACACAGGCTATGGGACACCTTTATAGATAGATAGATATATAGATATATACACAGGCACACATCTGTTTTGCACTGAATTCATATCTAAACTTTCTTTCAGACTCTCTTGTATCAAACATGTATTTGAACTGTTCAGTGTCCAGTCTAGATATACATGTGAAAGGTGATTTTCAGTTGTAAAGAGTTCAAATTCAAATTCAAAATTTAAAAAAAAAACAGTTGCCAAAATGGAGTAAATGGCATAAAGCATGCGTGCACACACACACACACACACACACACACACTCACAACACCACACACACACAGCACACAACACCACACACACACAGCACACATGCACACACACACAGCACACACACAATCGCACACAACACACACACACAACAAACACACACACACAACACACATCCATGTGAAATTCTGGAATAGGAAAACCTAGCGATCATTGAAAAATTGGAAATGAAAATTTTTCAAGTGTATTTTTTGTTGGGAGCACACAACGTTCACTTCACTGGTATATGGAGAAAACAGGTAGATATCCTCTCTCTCTATTTGGTTTCTGTTCAAATGGACCATTTTCTAATATGCAACTGATTGACTTTCATTCTAAACAAAACCCTGTCGTCAAAAGTTGATCATATGATAAAAGATTATACACAACAAAATGTTGAATTCAGTTTTAAAAAATAATGTTTAAAAATGATTAAATGTACTATTGCAAAGCAGATTTTTTTAATTTTATATATTCTGTTATATCAAGAATAATGGAATAAGCACTTGTGTGCTTTTTTTTTTACATCCAGTCCCCGTGTGTAGCCCATGCAGTTTTGTAAATTCTGTCGTCTGTTCCCACCGGCACACAATGGCCTACTCTTCCGAAAAGCAGAACGGGTTTTAACGTGTACACAAGGTGTTCTGCACGTGTTCGCACACGGGACCTCAGTTTTTAGTCTTGACGGGAGTGGAGTCAGCACTGATATTAACTCCAGAGGAAAAATCCTTTTTAACAAGATTCGAACTCAGGTCAGCAGATCACGAGCGCATCACTCTAACCACCAGGCTACCCTATCCCTCGTCCCCTGCCTAACGAATGCAGCCGATGGGTAGCCTACGTGAAAAACGTTGACAAAAAAGCTATTGGCTGTGGCCGATTAAACGGCCCCATCAGCAAGTTCTCTTGATCTAGAATCTAGTGAGAACATTGGGCTCGCGATTTGACGACTCGGGTTTGATTCCCGTTCGAGGAGATTTTTCCCTGGAGTTAACATCAGTGCTGACTCCACTCTCCCAAAAGTCCTTCGGATAAGACTAAAATCCGAGGCCCCGTGTGCGAACGCACGCAGAACATCTTGCGCATACGTTAAATCCTGTTCCGCTTTTTGTAAGAGTAGGCCATCGTGTGCCGGTGGGAACAGATGACATTTACAAAACTGCATACACACGGGGACTGGATTTTTAAAAAATTGCATATGAGTGCTTATTCCATTGTCCTCAATATAAAAGATTATTTTAAATAAAAAAATAATAGTTTTGTTTCCACACACACGGCTTCTAGGCCATCAACATGGAGGTTATCTACTCTAGGTCTGAAATGTCGCTCTTTTATTATTATTATTATTATTTATTTTTTTTTTTTTAATATTTATTTTGTTGTCCGCAATGTCGCTGGTTCTTCACGTAAACTGCAACACCACCCTGTGGATCAGTGGACCTGTCACACCTGGCTGGGGGATAAACATTTAATGTGCCTGTTCTGAGCTAACATACGCAGGACACCACATATTAAACCCCATACTAACGACACTATTAGCTCAGTCGCGGAGCCAGACTGAGTGAGTCACCCACCCAAGGTGGGACCACCACAACGTCCCTCCAACGACCGTCCCGTGAACCTCCAACCCAAAAGGCTTTGACACAAACTTACCACAGGCACAGAAGTGTTTGGGGGTATCGAATCTGAGGTCACCACGAGACCAAAGCAAAAACTTACAAACTACTTGACAGAGTTGTACTCTACACTTAAAGGTAAAAGTGTCCCGTAACCTGTGTGATCGTAGGGGAGCGAGGCATCAGAGACCTCAGCTTCTCTAGGGGCCAGCATGTTGAGGGCGGCGCCCATCTCTCCCTCGTTGCTTTACCTTCCCTGACCCGAAAGGGGGCAAGTACCCATTTACAGCTGGGTGAACTGGAGAAGTGTACTGAAGCCAAGGCGCGCAAACGGTCACCCATCCAACTGGTAACGAAGCTCGACGCTGCTTAACATTGGTATGGCTGGGGGAAAGCGAGCGCTCTGACCACTGAGCTATCCTGCCCCATAGTCTACACTTATTATCATAATAAAAATTATATCCTGGCATTAACCAGGCTCGAGACACCTACAGTGTTGGTCAGGTAATTTGAGCAACACTCTCAAACTCGCATCTGTAAAGTGAATGATGCTTTAACTGTGTGTTGTCCCAAGTCTTCCCAATGAACCCACAGTACACTTACTCTGTGTAGGAACCACCCGGAGTCCCAAACGGATGATAAAAATTCACAAAACTGCATACACACGGGGACTGGATGCAAAAAAGTGCATGAGCATTATTTCATTATCCTCGAAATAAAAGAACAATTTTTTTAATGAATCAATAAATTGATAAATAAATCCAATGACTTATAGTATTCAAACCTGCGACCTTTCACTTTGTAACCCAAGACACTAATCACTGCGCCATGATAGCTGATTAAAAAAATCAACGACCTTTACTGAAATATGCATGTTTCTTACTGATAACCCCCCTACCCCCCTCCTTTCCTTTTTTTTAAAGGGGGGGGGGGGGGGGGGGGGCAATACAGACATGTGCTTACCTAAGCAAATATAAAAAAATCAAACGTTTCTATTGGTGTTGAAACTCTGCAGGGACGTTCATTATACAATCACAGCTACAACATTAATGATTTCACTCTTTCAAATCAAATGTTTCTATTGGTTTTGAATCTCTGCAGGGACGTTCATTATACAATCACAGCAACAACATTACTGATTTCACACTTTCAAATCTTTACCAGAACAGGGGGACCTATCCCTTAGCTTTGCTGCTTCTAATGGCTTTATTTCTATTTAATTATTTATTTATTTTTTCTTTTATATCGGGGACAATGGAATCAGCACTCATGTACTTTTTATTTATTTATTTATTTATTTATTTATTTATTTTTACATCAAGTCCCCATGTGTATGCAGTTTTGTAAATCTTGTCATCTGTTTCCACCGGCACATAATGGCCTACTCTTACGAAACGAGGAATAGGATTTAACGTATGCGTGCGTTCGCGCACGGGTCTCGGTTTATAGGCCTAGTCTCATCAGAAGTACTTTTGAGGGTAGTAGAGTCAGCACTGATGTTATTTCCAGAGGAAAAATCCCTCGAACGGGAATCGAACCCGGGTCGTCAAAAAACGACGTAATGGCTGACCAAGTGAGAACGAGCTGATCCTTTTGAACGGGGAAGGGATAGCCTAGTGGTCAGAACATTGCGCTCGCAATCTGACGACACAGGTTCAATTCCCATTTGAGGGGATTTTCCCCCTGGCGTTAACATCAGTGTTGACTCCACTGTCCTAAAAAATTCGGATGAGACTATAAACCGAGGCCCTGTGTGCGAATGCACGCAGATCTTACGCACACATTAAATCTTGCTCCGCTTTTCGTAAGAGTAGGCCATCCTGTGCCGATAAGAACAGATGACAAGATTTACAAAACTGCATACACACATGAGCTGGATGTTAAAAAAAGCACATGAGTATTTTGTATTTGTATTTTGTACCACTTTATGTCACAGCGGATTTCTCTGCGTGAAATTCGGGCTGCTCTCCCCGGGGAGAGCGCGTCGCCACAAGTGCAGCGCCTACCCATTTTTTTCTTTTTCCTGCATGCAACTGTAATTTTTGTTCCCAATCAGAGTGGCTTTTTTTCTACAGAATTTTGCCAGGGTCAACCCCCTTGTTGCCGTGGGTTCTTTTACGTGCGCTAAATAGTGATATGTAACACACGGGACCTCGGTTTATCATCTCATCCGAAAGACTAAAGAGTGCTTACTCCATTATCCTCAATATAAAAGAACAAATCACTAAAAAATCAAATAGACACCAGTCCCCAAATCGGCCATCTCTGATGGGAATGTAATACAACCTACAACGACAAACTGATTTCAAAATATTCCTCCATTTAAAAAAAAATCATTATAGATATCTCATGCATGTGGTAAAGTAATGGATATTATTATTTATAAGTAAAAAAAAACCAGATATAAAAACATGATGTTAGTAAGAGGCAGGAATAACTCTGGTTAATTTTTGTTTGCTTTTGTGTTTATTGGTTCTTGGGTCTGGATGTAAAAAAAAAAAAAAAAAAGCACACGACTGCTTATTCATTATCCTCGAAATACAAGAATGTGCCTTGCCTTGCCTTGCCATGCCATTCCAGCACAAAACAAAACAAAAACCCTCCCCCCCCACCCCCTTAAAAAAAACTACCCCCCCAAAAAACAACAACAACATACTGGTTACAGTGATGCATTGTACTGTGATTTGTTGGCCCCAGTTCCTATCTCTGGAGTTAACATCAGTGCCGACTTCACTACCCCACAAAATCCTACTAAATGAGACTATAAACCGAGGTCCCGTGTGCAATCGCACGCAGAACATCTAGAGCACATGTTAAAACCTCTTCCGCTTTTTAGAAGAGTAGGCCATCGTGTTCCGGTGGGAACAGATGACAAAATTTACAAAACTGTATGCATACGGGAACTGGATGTAAGGAAAAAAAAATCAGAATAGCACTTATTCCATCAAAATAAAAGATTAGATAAATAAGTAGATATATTGATAAATAACCAAGTATAAAAAAACAAAAACAAAAAAACAGATTACACGCCGTTTCATTTTTGGGGGCCATGTAGTTCAATAGAGTGCGGGTGATGGACATGTGGTGAATTTCGCGGAGGCGACTGATTGCTGGTTGTAATTTGTTTGCACTTTGAGAACTTTATTTACCTGTGCCTGTTGTGCCAGAGGACTTTAGAACTGTATCTACCTCTGTGTGTTGTGCTGGAGGACTTGGGAAGGTTTTTTTCCCCTTTTGAACACGACATCTCTGTGGATTGGGCCTGTTGAGATTTATTGAAAAGGTCTATAGATGGCCGTGTTGTTGTTGTGGACTTCTGGGGGGGGGGGGGGGGGGAGTGAGTTTCCTGACAATGCCAGATAGCTGGTGTGGTGAGAGTGGAAGACATATTTTTTTGATACATAAGATACATGGTTTGGATAGTTGTTTTCATTGGTGTCCAGTTTGATTTAGATTATATGACTGTCAGTTTATGTGGATGCTTAATAATTGTGAGCCATTGATATCGTGTAGAGACTGGAAAAAGTGAGGTTGGGTTTGACTCTGGGCGTGAAGCTGGTGAGATTGTATTGTTGTGATGTTGAGGTATGTAAGTGGTGGAATTAGTGTTTTTTTGGTTGAGTAAATGGTTGGATGTTTGTAATAAATGTTGGAAATATTATCTAATTGGTGTCCGTTTTGTGTTGTCTGAATTAGAGGCGTGATAGGTGGGAAGGGGGGTTTCAAAATGACATCCCATTAGGGGGTGCCATAATAAGTACTATTCTTCTTTTCGAGTCCCATGAGTCATAGGGATTTTTCAGACACCAGCGGGCTCCTACCCAGAGCGAGTGTGCTGTGGACTCAGTGGGGAGACTGGAACCACACAGTTGAGCTTCATTCACTTTACGGATGCGAATTTCAGAGTTGCTCTAATTACCTGACCAACACTGCAGGTGTCTGTATCCCACAGGCCCGGTTGATGCCAGGATATATTATGACAGTAAGCGAAGAGTACAACCCTGTCAAGTAGTCTCAAAGCGGATGCACTTCCACAGCAGCAGCATTACATCATCCCCATTGATCAGGATGCAATAATGAAAAATGCCTCTGATTCGGTGGCTCCCGATGTTCTGGTCTCATGGTGACCTCAGATTCAGTTTCCCCATAGACCTCTGTGCCTGTGGTCAGTTTTATGTCAAAGCCTTTGGGGTTGGAGGTTCGCAGGGAGACGGTCGTTGGAGGGACGTTGTGGTCACCACCTCACTTAGGTGGGTGACTCAGTCTGGCTCCATGTTCTAGTTGAAATTCAACGACAATGGTATAATGTTCAAAATCTAAATCAACTTAAACACACACACACACACAGAGGAATTTTGTGGATTCAACAACTTTTATTTCTGTAAATAACGAAAAGCCATGACTTTTTAAGCAGAAACTTTTCAGAAAGAAAATATAAAGTGATCAATGCTTGACTGTTGGCTCAAGATCTTCGGTGTATCACTTATCACAGGAATAAAAATCGTTAAAAAATCGTAAAGGCACCTTGAAAAAATTGAATAAAAACTTACTACCAGACACCTAACTGGTACTGGTATAGATAACAAGCTTGAAATAAGTTTTGATTGGGTGTTATTGAAAGCCTACGACTGAAACAGCAGGGAAACTATAAAAAAGAAACTGTCATTGTCAACAGGATTCTGCATTTCATGAGTTTGCTTGAAGATAAAGTCACAATAACTAACACAAGTAAATAAATGTATGGTCATTTACTGGAAACAAACGCCACTTGAATGAGAACGCCATATGCTCAACAAGATAAAATAAAAGAGGCTGTACTTTTTAGACTGACTTGTTCAAATTTTATGCATGTATTGGTTTTCACGACCGGTTTGACAAGAGAAACTTGGGAGTGTTCACTGTGAGAATTCAAGCCACAGCAACAACACGTTTGAAGTACTGGCACAAATTTTGAGATCTGAGGCTGGCTTCGCCTTTCCGATTCCAGCAATCAAAAAGGGGAAAGAAGGTGCTTAAAGGGACCTGCCCAAGCTGTTGCGAAAAATACATGCTGTGCGTGAGAGTCCATGTAATGCAAATAAATGAAAAAGAAACACAATGTTATTAGAGAAATGATGCTTTTTATGTGCCTGTCTTCAAAACTTGCCAGCCACATCTGGTGTGACGACAAAATTTCCTGAAGTGAAAGAATCAAGTTGGGTTTTTGGTCAAAGTCAAAATCACTTTAATCATCCCTGAAGGGCAATTACAATACTGACAGGCATATTGATACAAATCATAATCAAACACACAAAGTAGCTACATTTCATATTTGTTCAAACATTATATAACTTCAAATAAAAATGTCACAAACACTCATACTCTAAGTGCGCGCGCTCGCACACACGCACTAATGTTTAGATACAATGTTCTTAAAAACCATTGATTAGAAAAGACATATCATCACCATTATTTATATATTATAGGCACGCGTTTGCACCCGCACATATACATGCATGCACGCACCCCCGCTCCCCATACAATCCACACCCACCAGTCCCCCCCCCCAATTGGTAGAAAAGACATTTGAATTTACAAGCAATTAAAAAAATCAATAAAGCCAAAAATAAGACATACTTATTTTATGGGTACATATGCATGTATGTGCACGCCTGTATGCATTGGCTACATACATAACAGTGGCAGGTAAGTAATTCAGAGAAGTTAAAAAAACACACACACACAAACAAAAAAGAGCAAACAAACAAAAACAACCCCAGTCAGTGTTATGAGTTTAGAACTCGGATAGCTACTGGCGCAAAGGAATTCCTTTTTTTCTGTTTGTTTTGCTGTTGTGGCATTGAAAACGACGTCCTGAAGGCAACAATTGAAATTGAAATTCTGGTGGAAATGCTTTCGGTTTGGTGAACTCGCTTATATAGGAAACTGACTGAAGGAGGTCTCCCTATTGCAAAGTAAAGTTCTCAAAACTGACTAGACTTTCTTATATTTCAGCTAACATCCTTTGTGGGACATGAACTGACGTTCTTCTAAGAGGGGTTTCTTATAAGCGAGATTCTTATATCTGACATCTGACCTTTCTTAAGTCATAATAAAGAACACGTCCCACAGAACCAGATTTGTTGCTTTCTTTTAAGGGGGATTCACTGTAAGCGAGCTTCTTATAATGGGGCCCCGACTGTAGTACAAACAACAATAAGTTGGAAACTGGATAAATCGACCCCCTGGAGACCATCAGACTTAGGGTTGATAACTCCTCAGCAGGTCGACATCTTATACAGCATAAGAGAATTAAGAGGCCAGGACCAGCATGGGTATGCTGAAATAAACGGCGAACTTGATAAATTACAGGATGCTGACTTAACAAGTTTCCAATGTATTGGTTTTCAAGGTGCTAAATATGTAAATAATGAAAAACAGCAAGTTTTCCGTAATCACATTGATTCGATAAGAAAGAAAAATGGCAAGCTTTTCTTAAGCATATGTATTGGACTAGAACATGAAAGAAAAAAAAAAAAAAGGTAAAGAATTAAATGCAAATACCATTTCATAACTGTGTTTGTTGTAGTTATAAACACCGTAATTTCACCAGATCTGCACTGATGTAAAGAAAGCCTTGGACCGAATTGTTGAGGCTCTGAAGGAGTTCACATTTTCTCTAGGAACTCCCGAAGGATTTTGTTTTTCTCCCTAAGGATTTTGTTTTTCTCCCTAAGGATTTTGTTTTGCTCCTCCACAGCCGCAGCAGTCCGCTCTAAGGTTTTGTGCATCCTCTCGTTTGATTCCTTCATCCATTGGGAGGGTTCTGTGAGCCCTTGCATCCGCATGCGCTTTTGTTCGGCTCCATCTTCACCGTCCACTTCGAAAGTACGTTTTGGGGGGGTGGATACAGAGGAAAGCGCGAGCAGGCTGGCCTTCGATGAGGAAGTGACGGGTGATCTTGGGGTCAGCGTGGTTGCTGTTGTGGCAGTTGTTGCACCTGAATCCCCAGGAGTGTTCACTGCAACAAAGATGTCAGAAAAGTCATTAGAGACAGAAGCCAAAGTCTAGGGCTCTGCGATGCCTGACATGGCCAAGTGAGGTGGACCTTGGGGAGAAGCTATGGGGAGAAGCTATGGGGAGGAGCTATGGGGAGAAGCTATGGGGAGAAGCTATGGGGAGGAGCTATGGGGAGAAGCTATGCAGGGTTCGCGCTAGGACTTTTTAAAACCGGTACTGCGAGTTGCCATTTCAGAGATATCTTGACCAACTCCCCCAAAATCGGTCCCCAGAAAATAAAATCTGGTACATACTGTGAACAAAACGAAACTATTCAGTGAGGGGGTGGGGGAGGGATTGTTCGGCAGCAAAACTAAATCTAAATTGAACGCAAATCTCTCAGACTTTGACTGCCGTGCTGCTGCCACTCGCTTCTTGGGCACGAAGCCACGCAGGAAATAGGATTTTTTTCTAGCGCCTGTGCCACTGTCTGTGTCAGTCTGTTGTTTTGCATGGCATCATTCGTGAGCCTTATATTCTTCTTTCTTGTTTCTATGCTTAGCGCTCATCTAGATCTTTCGTTCAATTTAGATTTTGTTTCCGACTCTTCTCTTCTCTTTCAAAGCAACGCGCAAATTCATAGTCAAAGACCCTCCGCTTTTCGCTTTTCGTAAGTGCAGGCCAGGCCATCGTGTGCCGGTGGGAACAGATGACATTTACAAAACTGCATACACATGGGGACTGAATGTAAAAAAGCACAGGAGTGCTTATTCCATTATCCTCGATATTAAAGATTAAAAGAATAAAGAATAAATAAATCTAGGCCCCATTTACTCATTGTGAATGGAAGTTACTGTCATGCCGAGAAGAGCGCAAAGGTCTATTCTTTCACAGTTAAAGCTTGCTGCTCTGCGTGCTAGGCTAATGAGGCTGGCGCTGCATAAGCACAGTACAGGCGCATGACAGACTGTCAGAAAATGTCACTTCAGACTTTTTTTTGGAGACGGAAATCTAATCGGTCACAGGCAAACAGAATCAGTGCGCGGGTACCGGCTGCTTCAAAAATTTTCGGTATTCCCTGTATACAATCGGTAAAATACCGACAATTACCGGTCATCGCGAACCCTGGCTATGGGGAGGAGCTATGGGGAGAAGCTATGGGAAGGAGCTATGGGGAGGAGCTATGGGGAGAAGCTATGGGGAGGAGCTATGGGGAGAAGCTATGGGGAGGAGCTATGGGGAGAAGCTATGGGGAGAAGCTATGGGGAGGAGCTATGGGGAGGAGCTATGGGGAGAAGCTATGGGGCTTGGTTGTGTCGCTGAGGCAGACGGCAGGATTTGTCACTATGACCGGACTAACTAGGGAACGCTGAAAAGAAGCAAGCAGAAATTTGTTGTAGCCAGTACTATATGCACTCAAGAACCTTGAAAGGAAGACAAAAATGTTGTTGGCAAAGTTACATGGTAATTTACCTATTTATCATTGGGCTCCACTCTAATTACTTTTCTGTGAGAAGTGCATAGAAAATGTTCATCATTTTTTTTTTTTAATGTTGAGACTTTCATTACAACACACCTGTAACCCCGCTGAGTGAGGAGATCACCACAGGTGGAACCACAGCTGGGTCGCCGTGAAGCAGGTCGGCCATGACATCCATATAGGCCCAGCTGGACCTCCTCCTGCCAGTGGCCTTGTTTCTGTCACAGATGATTTTGTACCTGAAACAGAGACAAAATGTCAAGTTCACTCTTACTTCTTCCAACTGACACATGCAAACATTCTGTAAAACATCACGGCCTATTTCAATCTAGTTCCTTTGACTCCAAGAACCTATGTAGAGGGTCCTACAGGGAAATTATCTAGGTTGCCACTCTTATTCCCATTCCGCCTAATTCGATACTGGAAATATAGAGTCCTAGACTAATTCCTATTCTCTTCAGTAACCCTAAAGAGGAGTAGGGCTCGACTACTTATGGGCCGGGGAGTGATAAAGGGGGGATAGAATGAGGATAGTAGAAAAATAGGGGAAAGAAATATAGAGAGGATGAAAGTAGGCGAGTGGAAATATAAATTAATTACCTCAACTCACTCAGCAGTCACACTGAATACACTGTGAATGTGACGAATAACACCTTTTGTTCAAAGTAACTCTCCAGACCGAGCAAGTTGGGTTTACAACATATATTTCACAACACAACCTACTACACTACAACATAAACAATACAAATCACCAATCGTACTGCAAAAAACAAAAGATAATCTGTCCAGTCCTCAAAACACAAAACATCAGTCTCAGATCAGGTCGCAAAGATTAATCAATACTGACTCTACTTCCATAAAAGTCCTTTGGGTGAGACAATAAACTGAAGCCCCATGTACGAACACACAGAGACCATCTTGCGTACAGTTTAAAACCTTTTCTGCCTTTTGGAAGAGTAGGCCATCCATGTCAGTGTTAACAGGCTGCAAGCTTCGTAATGACTCAAATGTTTGTAATTGTATGATGATCATTACACTTTGTACTATAGTGTAACTATGGTAGGCAAACAGGGTGTGCCTTCAGCAATGTCAATATGAACACACTTACCGACACTTTAAATTGTTCCACTTTTTCCAGCAGATGTTGGCGGAGAAATGGTAGCCATGGTTCCTCATTTCTGCCGCAATACCCCTCCACACCTCTTCCCTCTTCAATGTTGGCAACTGAAGAAGATGCCTCTTCTTCTTGTACACATCTAATAATAAGAGGACTGCCGCATGAGGCCACAGGCGGGCATCCTCACCCTCGGTCTGGCTTCCTACAACAAAAATGAAAGTCATAAAAGTACACTGAGCAAAGTATACATTCCTTTACAGATGCTTTTATGCCACATGAAACTCACAAATTTCCATCATGGAAATCAAAAAGAAGAAAGCACACTGAGCTAAGGACAGGGTTAACATAACCACAAGAGTTATTTTTGGGCCCAAACTAGTTTTGGATACTACTTCCATCATTATCAATTAAAAAAAAAAAAAAATGTTGTGCTGGTTTTCATCTTCTTTTTCTGAGGTCGATAATTGTGTTGGTTTGAATGTTCAAATCTAAATTCTATTCTGGCCCATGTGTTCTTTAGAAAAAAACAACAACAACAAAACAACTCCCAAACCATGGGGCAGAACTTAGAAATGGAGAGAAAACAAACAAACAACAACTCTATATCTGATGCCTGAGCCTCACCTTCCCCACCATCATCCACACTGGTTGAGGTTTTCATCTGCCTGATTGGGCTGGAACTCTGTGGTATCTGCTGTAACATAAAAATAATAATAAATGTATACTTTTTTTTTTGTCTCCATTAATTTCTTTGCAACCTAATTAATTTTTGTGACATGTATAGTGTGAAGTGTTTTGGATTAGTTGGCTCGGTGTCAGAATACTGTGAGTTTGATTTCACCCTGTGTTGCGACTATTACCCTTGTATGGCAGCACATTTACTTGTCAAAGCAACACCGTCCTGAGATGATCCTCTCTATTTTGCTGGGTGCAAAGGAACATGAAACAATGTATATATATATATATATATATAAAAATAAAATTATATAACATGTAGCAATAAAATAATAAAAATAAAATGGAGGCTTGTATAGCGCAAAATTCCCCAAAACATGGGCTTACTGCGCTGTACAATCAAATCAATTAGGTTACATATGAAGGTGAAAAAATTGACTAGCACAAAAAATTAGGAAAAAATGCATGCACATACAGTAGGTAGCGGCAGCCCCCGGCATATCCCGTCATCACAGCTGAAAAATGGCCGTTTTTCGATCTTTTCACTTCTTTATTACTCTGCTTCTGTTGTACTAATTAAATTTTTTTTATATCAAAATAAAGTTCGATCTTTTCTCTTTTGATTGAGTGCATTTTTATTTCTGTGACTGATCTGAGATGAATACGCGAAGTGCGTGAATGAGGTGTGTGTTCCGCTAAAAAACGCTGCGCGGCCGCCATTTTCACGAACACGGACAAAGCTTCAAAAAGACATGCCCACTTTAAGTTCCCCGAGCATTCGCGATATACAATCAACTGTGCTATATCAGGTATCACTGTATTCAGTATTTATGCTACTATCCTGAAATGGGTAAACAATTATTGATTTATGGATAGTTTTTGCAAAAATTCCGTTTTTTTGCGGCACACAATCTTCGTCGGCAAGTTCTAAAGAACCTGTAGCTTAAAATAGTCAATACCACAGGCGAAAATGAAACAAGACCACCTATTGGTTCTAATTTGTAAATGGGTTAATGTATTCATGGGCTGTCCTACATAAGCAAACCAACCAAAACAAAGTTTTCAAATCTTGGAAAGATCAGAAACATGGAGGCAAGAACGAACGATCGCTGCGAAACGATCATGTCGAAAATCGACGATTTTCTCGATTTACTGGGTAGATATGATAAATTTGTGATTGTAGATCATTAATGTTATTGTTTATTTAGACACGGGTCGCGTAGTTTGAAAAAAAATTTCATTAGATCATTAAAAACGAAGAATTTGAAAAGGGTAGATACGATCGTCTTCGACAATCGGGCATGCGCAAACCGGAAAGAAGAAAACGTGTCCGATTTCCTTGGATATTTTCACGAAATTACTTCTTAAATTTATGGTGCTTATAAAATCAGATATTTTAAACATACTTATATTCAAACTTTTTTTTTTTTAAGGTCGTATAGTGAAATAGGTGTGTTATTGTACGTTTTATTGAGTGACCGGTCTAACCAAGAGGAGGTAATCCCGAGATCGCGATTCACTTCTTCGTGAAACAAACGTCGGTCGTTGCTTCTGTTTTGGGGGGATTTATTAGAACCAGTTTAGGTCACGGTTTCATTTATGATTGATGAATTAAAAGTTTAAGTTTGTTACAGTTTTCATTTTTGTTTTTTGTTGTTGTTGTTTTTTGTTGTTTTTTTTTGGGGGGGGGGGGGGGGGGGGGCTGCATGACTTGGAATATTTTATGCAGCCTGAGTAGTAAATCACTAAAATGCCATATCAGTGTTTGAATGAATTTCTTTTTTAGTAACTTGAACTAAAGCAGGTTTAGTTTCAGCACAGTAGTACCACAAGTAAGCTTGCTCTTTGTGATTTATGCAGTGTATCTAATAGCCATAGTCTTTTCTTTTCATTTTCCCCAGTCATTCTCCTTTTCATTTTCCCCAGTCATTCTCCTTTTCAGAGTTTCCATTATTATGTTTTTGTTTTGTTTTGACTCATTTGAGGGTTCACTATCTTTACTACTTGAATTAATACTTTACTTTTATTTTCTGTTGATTGGTTTTATACTATTTCGAGATATTAAAAAAAGGCAGAATCCACTTAGGCTACTATTTTGATTGTGATTTTAAGAAAAGGATAAAGAAGTCAACACCGTTAAAAGTAAAATTGTGTTATATATCGGGTAATTTTTAACCTTCAGTGACTTTACAAAAATATGTGACACATCTACATCGATAGATACCATCCCCAATACCACAGTTCTGATACTAATGAGATGTTTATAAATTTCCCTATGTGTGTCAGTTTATTTCAAATTTCAATTGTCAAAATTTCAATTTTCAAAATTTTATTTCAAGAAAACCCCCCAAGGGGTACATGAAATTTGACAAAACCAATGCTTGCAGATATGGGCGTGTGAAAAATACTCACAACAAAAATCCTAACACAATGGATGGTATAAAAAAGAAAAAAGAAAGAGTATTCACAATACATTAGGAGAACAAAACACCCCCCCCCCTCCACACACACACAAAAGTTGTTCAGTTGTCACTCCTATTGTTTATCTATTCTTGTTATCAGATTTCTTTTAAACCTTTTGGTAGTTTTGCCTTTTGAAAGGAAGAAACAAATTCTTTTACACTAATTACAGTTTTTTTGCTGGTTTTCTTTTATTTTTAATTATTGTTTTTTAAATTTATTTTTTATTCCCTGAAATGCTGACACACAGATGGAAGTCAACTGAGCAAGCTGGGGTCCATTTTTCTGGCTACTGGAAAAGGTCGTTGTCCAAAGGTGCCTGTTGTAGAGATTTCCAATCATCTGCTGATTCAGTTATTGGTACTGAAGCAAGAGGGTGGGAAGACATTTGATGAAACAGCTTCATTTCTCAGTCAACTCATTCCGGATGCTGAACTTTCAAGGTTGCAGTATCATCTCATTAAGGAAGAAGAAAATGTGCAACTTCTTTAGGATAAGTCACAGAGAGATAGATTTCTGTCTGAGCCAGTTTATGTTGAACAGCTGGGTCCACTGTTTGCATAATTTGATAAAATTTGATGTTTCATAACATTTCTCTAGAATGTTCGCCACATTTTTGGGCACTTGGTGGCCATTTTGAATCCAAAATTACATTATGTAATGGATGAACAAATTCAACAAATGCATTTTTTAATAGCATATAAAACCATGTTTCACATCACCAAATTTTAAGTCAGTATCTCTACAGGTTCAAAAGTTATTGACAAAAAATCTACTGTGTACTGTATTTTGGTCCGTCGCAGGGCATTTTAAGGTTTTTAGCAAAATCAGACCCCAATATTTGAAACATTTGGTCAAGTACAGCCTTAGAAAAAATTGGGCATAATCTATATTAACATATCTTTTGAACAATGTAAAAAAGTAACCATAAGATGCCATCTTATCCTTCCTGTTGGACCTCAAACATGGCCAATCGTGCAATTTGAACTGACTGCCAATCACACGATTAGGCATTTTCAACATAGTATATCTTTTTTTCCCTTCAAGATAGAGAGTTGATGTTTCTTGTAGGGATTATCAGTGTTACAGACATTGTGTATAGAAATGTGCAGGAATGTGATTGCAGTGCTTTGCACAATAGGCCCTTTCAAAGTATGGCTTTCATATTATGAAAACACCCGAAAATGTTATGTCATCTTTGGACATCAATAACTTTTGAAAGAATAAAGATAGAGACTTAATTTTTTTTTTATTGTGTTTCTTTTAAAAGTTCTTTTTTAAAATACCAGTTTCATGCATGTATATGCTATAAAAAAAATTGGCTGCCGCTACCTACATACAGTACACAACATATTACATGACCAGACAATAAACATAAAATAAGAACAACATCATCAAGAAAATGTGCAGTGCAGTACAATGCATTGCATACCCACTTATTCATTCACTCTCTCTCTCACACACACACACACCCACGCGCGCCAAAAATTAAAAAAAATTGTCACTGATGGGTAGGCCTACCGATGTCTGCAGCACGGATGGAGGGGCCTGCTCCGGCTGGGTGGCGTCCTCGGTCAATTTCCCGAGCACACCGTCCGGCAACTCGCCTATCCCCCCTCGACCAGTTGTTTAATATATTTCTGGTCAGTCGGCACCTGCAGTTCGCTGACCTCACCAAACAAGTTCTGCAGTCTCCAGTAGCTATATGACCCTGCAGCAAAAACACGCTACCTAAAGGATACGACGTATTACTATGTAACGATGCAATGTATAACTATCACTGATGACATAATAATTGATTATTTTCATCTCAAACATACAGTCACTGTCACAGCAAATACATGTAGAACGTATTGGACCGACAGAAGGATTCGCCGAGATAAGACAAACATGTGAAAGTAACGAAAGGAGCAGCACAACTGAAACAAACTAGTAGAAAATCATCCCTCTCCCATTACCCACATAAAATCACGCAAGAATACTGAAAAAACACTTACCATTTGCAATTCTGTCCCAGAAAACCTTGGGAATCCGACAATTGAAATAAGTGTTGTCCAAATACTTGACTCCAACTCGGACAGAAGATCTCTCTGCAAAAAAAGCCGCCATTTTCTACTATGAGCGTCTTGCAAAATATGCGTTTAACTTGCCGCCTTTACAACGCTTCCGGCTAGCCTGACTCGCCTGACTCGCTTTTCTCGCCAGTTAGGCCTACAACGATTGGGGTTAGGAGGCTAGGCCTAGCAGACACCAAAGATCTCAGGGGGTACAGTGTTTGCTGAAAAATTACAAAAAAATTACAAACCTACCAAATTTGTAGAAAATCACATAACTTTTGTGTCAGGGGCTAGTCTTTCTGAAAAAGTGGTTTTCATTTCTGTGGATGCCTTGGTAGGTGCAGCGCGAATACAAGAGTGATAAAAAAAAAAGAAGTCAAAATTGATACCAATGTGTAGCCAAACAAACAACACTCCCTCGTGAGAAAAACCTAGGCCTCAACGAGAGTGCTCTTTCCTTCAAACCGGAAGTACGAGGCCCATGGTTGTCCACATGTTCATAATGGCTTCAAACCAGACAGAACGAGAGATGGCCGGTGAAAAACAAAAGAATGTCCACAAGATAGACAAAGTTCTACTGAACTTGTTCTGGACTCTTGCTGAAGGCAATGATGCTGCGCGTGTCGATGCTGCTGAAAAATTGTGCCAACAGATTCTGCAAAATAAATCGAAGGTAAGAGACACACTGTGTACCCATGCTTTATCATGTCCGTTCAACAACTACTTGTACGGCATACATTTGTGTTCTTGGGTAGACCTCAGTAGGCCTACTGTACGGGAGAATAAAATATAAACGCTTAGCATATAGGCCTAACAGTAAAAAGTAAGAAAATTTAGAAGCTGGATCAAACCGGCTAAATAGCCTGATTTCGAGCAAATTTGATTACTACCAACTCAGCAACATGCCAAGTCTCTAGTAATTTAAGGCCTATTTATAGACCAGGGAAATAGGGGTAATCTTCTTTAATAACGTAGG
>CM060342.1:2643370-2648370 GCA_030674155.1 Stramonita haemastoma | reverse complement strand
TGCTGGGGGCAACAACTAATTGAGAGGCTGTATGATCAGTGGCTTTCTTTCCCACTCATGGATCAGTTCAGCTCCATGGGTAGTCTGTGCCTGCTAGTCACCCGTGAACATGACCATCATCATCTGATGTCCATTATTGATGGGAAAGCATGATTTGAAATGTTCAGTATTGAAGCCTGTATTGTGTATGACAGAGTTTAGAGGCTGTGCTAATCAGCAAAAAAATTTATCTATTCATTTATGGGGACGGGATAGCTCAGTGGTCAGAGCACTTACTTTCCCCCAGCCAAGTTAAGCAGCATCGAGTGTGGTTACCAATTGGATGGGTGACTGTTTGCGGGCCTTGGCTACAGTACAGTTCACCCAGCTGTCAATGGGTACCTGCCCTCTTTAGGGTCAGGGAAGGTAAAGCAGCGAGAGAGAGGAGATGGGCGCCGCCCTCAATACGCTGGCCCCTAGAGAAGCTGAGGTCTGTGATGCCTTGCTCCCCTGCGACTGCCTTGGTTATGGGACACCTTTACCATTACCTTTTGTAGTGTATGACAGAGTTTAGAGGCTGTACTTATCAACTCACACATGTGGTTTCTCAGAACTGTGAAGCAGACTGTTCATTATTGAAGCCTACAATGTATAGTGTATTACTAAAGTGTAGCAGGCTGTGCTAATCAACAGACATTAACCCTCTTGATTCTCTGAACACAAACTGCCTCTAGATTTCGCATTCAATCACGAAATCAGGTCAGGCACATATACTTCTTCGCCTTTTCCTCCTTCTAAGTACATACCAGCAGCTATAATTACTTCCAGACTCTCAGCAGGGTTTCTAACTCTAGCCTGATAGAGCTTTGACATGTGGTAGCAATTAGTGATGGTCACAGCGTGATGGAAATCTACTGTGTATAAATCCCGGCAAATCCTGGTTCGGGACTAAGGGGGGGTAATTTTTCAATCCCAGCAAATCCCAGATTGGGACTAAGAGGGTTAATGTGGTTTAGAGGCTGTGGTAATCAACACACATTAATGTGGACGAATGGTCAAGGGGGACGGGATAGCCTAGTGGTCAGAACATTGCGCTGGCAATTTGACGACCCTGGTTCGATTCCTGGTCGAGGGGATTTTTCTCCTGGAGTTAACATCAGTGCTAACTCCACTTTCCCCTAAAGTCCTTCGGATGAGACTTTGAACCGAGGCCCCTTGTGTGAACGCATGCAGAAATCTAACGCACACGCTAAATCCTGTTCAGCGTTTCGTAAGAGTAGGCCATTGTGTGCCGGTGGGAACAGATGACATTTACAAAACTGCATACACACGGGGACTGGATGTAAAAAAGCACAAGAGTGCTTATCCCATTGTCCTTGATATAAAAGAATAGAATAAATAAATGAATTAAAAAAAAGAAAGAAAAAAAAAAAGTGGTTTAGAGGCTGTGCTAATCAACACACATCAACACACACATCAACACACATCAGCACACACATCAACACACATCAACACACATCAACACACACACACACACACATCAACACACATCAACACACATATCAACACACACACATCAACACACATCAACACACACATCAACACACACATCAACACACATCAACACACACATCAACACACACACATCAACACACACATCAACACACACAACACACACATCAACACACACAACACACACATCAACACACACAACACACACATCAACACACATCAACACACACATCAACACACACATCAATGTGGTTTCTGTGGTTCAGACGCTGGTGAACAAGGAGTTTCTGCAGACCCACTGGGGCTCCCCTAAGCTGGTGGGCAAAAAGAGCCTGCAGCCCCTCATGCAGCTGTTGAGGGTACGTGCTTCTCTCCCTTTCATCTGTCTTCTTTCTTTGTTATCCCCCCTGTTGTTCATGTACTGCTGTGTGAGATTCCCTAGTACTGATATTTCTTTAATGAAAATTTTTATTATTATTTAAAACATGCAGTTGTTGAGGGAATATACTTCTCTCCCTTCATTCTCCTTTTTTTTATTTTTTTTATCCCCCTGTTCTTTATGTACAGCTGTGTGAGATTCCCCAGTACTGATTTAAAAAAAAAAAAAAAGTTTTTTTTTTTGTTATTTAAAACATGCAGTTGTTGAGGGTATGTACTTCTCTCCCTTCATCTTTTTCATCCTTCTTCTTTTTTTCTTTTTTATCCCCCCTGTTCTTCATGTACTGCTGTGTGAGATTCACCAGTAACGATATTTCTTAAATTTTGTTTGTTTTTATTATTATTTAAAACATGCAGCTGTTGAGGGTATGTACTTCTCTCCCTTCATCTTTTCTCTTCTTCCTTTTTTATCCCCCCTGTTCTTCATGTACTGCTGTGTGAGATTCCCCCAGTACTGATATTTCTTTAAAAATTAAAAAAAAAAAAAATTAAAACATGCAGCTGTTGAGGGTGTGCACCCCTCTCCTTTCATCTTTTTCATTCATCTTCTTTCTCTCTTTTTTCTTTCCCTCCCCTGTTCTTCATGTACAGCTGTGTGAGATTCCCCCAGTACTGATATTTCTTTTAAAAAACAAAAAAAAAACCCATGCAGCTGTTGAAGGTATTTACTCCTCTCCCTAAATCTTTTCTCTTCCTCTTCTTCTTTCTTTTTTTATCCCCCCTGTTCTTCATGTACATCTGTGAGATTCCCCAGTACTGATATTTCTTAAATTTTTTGTTTGTTTGTTACTTAAAACATGCAGCTGTTGAGGGTATGTACTTCTCTCCCTTCATCTGTCTTCTTTCTTTTTTTATCCCCCCTGTTCTTCATGTACTGCTGTGTGAGATTCCCCCAGTACTGATATTTCTTTAAAAATTAAAAAAAGTTATTTAAAACATGCAGCTGTTGAGGGTACATACTTCTCTCCCTTCATCTTTTCTCTTCTTCCTTTTTTATCCCCCTTGTTCTTCATGTACAGCTGTGTGAGATTCACCACTACTGATATTTCTTTAACAAAATTTTTTTCTGTAAACCCCCCCCCCCCAACCAAACGAAAAAACCTGATCTTTCTTTTTTGCCGCAACGCAGAGAAGTGTGGAGACGCCACAGCTGCAGACGGCGCTGGTGACGGCCATTGCTCAGGAAGTGACATCACAGAAAGGCGACAAGGGAGACGACCTGGCTGAGTTTTGGGTCAAGGTTGGAAGTGAGTGGTTTCGCCTTTTTTTTTGTTTTTTTGTTTTTGTTTTGTTTTTTGTTGTTGCTTTTTTGCTTAAAATTTTTTTTTTATACACAGTTAGTGACAGTGATTCCTGATGACAGCGCACAACAATATACTGCGTGGGACAAAATCAGCGATAGTGACTATATTTATTTTATTCATTCATTTATTCTTTGATATCAAGGATAGTGGAATAAGCACTAAGGGGTGGAAAGATAGAATACATTTTTTAAAATTAATTTTTTTTATAGATTGAATAGATATATAAATAAATAAATAGAGAGAGAGAGAGAGAGAGAGAGAGAGAGAGAGAGAGAGGAGAGAGAGAGAGAGAGAGAGAAAGAAAGAGAGAGAGAGAGAGAGAGAGAGAGAGAGAGAGAGAGAGAGAGAGAGAGAGAGAGAGAGAGAGAATCAGTACTGATCTTAGTTAACTCCAGGGATAGAGAGAGAGAGAGAGAGAGAGAGAGAGAGAGAGAGAGAGAGAGAGAGAGAAGAGAGAGAGAGAATCAGTACTCATCATCTTCCTCATCATCATCCTTTACACCCAGTGGTGTGTAGGGCAGCAACAAAGACTTTCCACCCCTGCCTATCCTGGGCCAGCCTGGTCAATGAACTCCAAGAGTGTTGCATGGCTTCCATCTCAGAATCAGTACTGATCTTAGTTAACTCCAGGGATAAAATTTCTTATGACTGGTGGCTCCATCCTGGGCCATTAGATTATGAGGGCGATGCTTTAACCACTGGGCCATCCTTCTCCCCTGTCATTGATGCTGATTGGTTGATGAGTTCACTTCCTGTTTGGGCAGATCCGTTGCTGTCATCGACAGTTCTTCGGAAGCAGGTTGCCATGTCTCTGTTTTGTCAGCTTCTGGAACATTCTCCAGATCTCCGTGTGGTAAGTTGAGTGAGGTTTTTTTTTTATGTTAGAGAGGAGAGAGAGAGAGAGAGAGAGAGAGAGAGAGAGAGAGAGAGAGAGAGAGAGAGAGAGAGAGAGAGAGAGAGTTCAGACTTCAGACTTCAGACTTTTACTGTACATTGGCCTTAGGCCACAATACAAAAGCAAATTGGGCATGGGGAATGGTACATGACAAGAGTTGCATACATACCACTACCAACATAGGGAGCCGCCGCTGTGGCCTAGTGGTTAGGGCGTTGGACTCGTAATCTAAAGGTTGCGGGTTCGATCCCAGCTATTCCGCTATGGCGTTGTGCCCTTGGAAAAGGCACTTTACGGCTATTTTCTCACCCCACCCAGGTGTAAAAGGGGTACCAACCTTGTGTTGGGGGTTAACCCTGCGATAGACTGGCGTCCTATCCAGGGGGGAGTCTATGACTCTCAGTCGCTTAACGCCACAGAAACCGGGATAAGCACCGGCCTGATGAGCCTTTGGCTCGGGACAGACTACCAACATATGCTGGAAATTGAAGTGGGAGAGAGGGAGAGAGGAGAGAGAGAGAGAGAGAGAGAGAGAAAAATTTGTGTGTGTGTGCGCACATGCGTGTGCGTGCATGTGAGTGCGTGTATGTGTGTGTGTGTTTGTACAGTCAGATTTTTGAAAATGTTTTCATTTGTTCATGGGTGTATCTATTGTATTTAATTTTATTCTATTCACATAGATATATTAATCTGTCTTTTTTTTTCCACCCCCAGGTTCACAAGATGCTGTTTCCCGCACTGGCGGCGGTGATTTGCAAAACAGCGGAGAAGAAAGACGAACAGCTGACTGAGATCTGCGCTAAAGCTGTAAGTGTATATGTGACACTCCACCACATAATGAGACGGAGTGCACATGAGGTCAATTTTAAGTT
>CM060342.1:2628370-2638370 GCA_030674155.1 Stramonita haemastoma | reverse complement strand
TCATAGTCGAGGTGACCTGGTTCCACAGTGAGTATCCTTTTCCTTCCTGTCTGTGTACATCATCTTGTTGGTGCAACTGCTCTGTATTATTTTCGTCTTTCTTTCCTTCTTTTTCATTTCTTGGTCAGATCTCTCAGGTTCACCAGTGGTAAGATTTTGCGTATTTTTTTCCCACCATGAAGGTAGCCGCATTCCGTCTTCGAGGATGTATGCTGGGTATGTTTGGTGTTATCGTAACCCACCGAAAACTGTTCTAGTAGAAAAAAACCCCAAACAAAAAAAAAACAACAACCCCCCCAAACCCCCCCCACCTGTTCTAGTAGCATGGACAGGCCTAGACAGATTTGATATGCTGCATGTGTATAGACAATGAATGACAATGAATGATAAGAACATCGCCATCAGCTTCAAGATCAAACTGATGCGTTCCCTGATCATGTCCTTTTTTCTGTACACATGTGAAACTTGGACCATATCAGCAGACATTAAAAGAAGGATACAGGCAATGGAGATGAGATGCTTTTGCAAACTCCTTGGTATTTCATTCAGAGATCACATCACTAATGAAGAAGTGAAAACGAGACTAAGAAACACCCTTCGTCCATATGGAAAGCTCCTAACTACAGTGAAAAAACGCAAGCTAAAGTGGTATGGGTACGTCACACGATCATTTGGACTGGCCAAGATGGTCGCCAGTCTAAGGGATAGATAGACAGACAGACAGACAGAGAGACAGATAGACAGACGGATGGGACAGGACGGGACGGGACAGGCAGAAGAGAGTATTTTTCTTATGATGTTTGTTATGTTTCACACAGCATCAACGCATTCACTGTTACCTGATGTCCTGCTCAAATATGAAAAATGGAAAGACAGGAAAACAACAACAACAACAACAGAGAAGGAGAAATATGAACAAATTGAGAACGGAAAATTTTAAAACAATTTTTGATAGAAATTCCACTGAACTATACTGTCTTAACACAAACACTGATGGCGCCCATCGCTAAAAACTAACACGCAGTATCGTTACTAAATCACAAATTTTCCAGACCTTTTTTACAAATTGGATTTCATCACTTTTTTTTTTCATTCTTATTTTTTCATTTTTTTTCCTCACGCAGAGAAGAGGAAGAGGAGGAGGCAGGGGAAAAGGAAGACAACCGCAAGGAACGGTTTGCTCTGCAGTTAGTGCCCTTGCTACGCATCACGGCGGCCTCTCCCACGGCTCAACAGGGGGGGCTGACGGTTCGAATCTTGCAGTTTCTCCTGCTACACACCTTCTTCAAAGTGTCCAAAGCAACAAAGAATATTCCGCAGGTAAAGAGAGGGGGAGAGGGGGAAGGGGGGGGAAGGAGGGAGGGAAGGGGGAGAAGGAGGGAAGGGGGAGGGAGCGAGGGGGAAGAGGATGGGAGGGAAGGGGGAGGGAGGAGGGAAGGGGAAAGGGAGGGGGGAGAGGGAAGGAGGGAGGGAAGGGGGAGAAGGAGGGAAGGGGGAGGGAGCGAGGGGGGAAGGTAGGGAAGGGGAGGGAGGAAGGGGGGGAGAAAGGGGAGGAAGGGGAGGGAGGGAAGGGGAGAGAGAGGGGGAGGGGGGAAGGAGGGGTGGGGGAGGGATGTGGAAGTTTAACCGTCTCTGCACTTTTCCAGTTGTCCGGTTGATTGTGGAGACTGGCATGTGCCCCATCCATCCATCCATCCATCCATCCATCCATCCATCCATCCATCCATCCATCCATCCATCCATCCATCCATCCATCCATCCATCCATCCATCCATCCATTTTTTCATCTGTATGTGTGTGTGTGTCTGGGTGTGTGTGTTGTGTGCATGCTTGTCTGTGTGTATGTGTGTGTGTGTGCATGCATGCGTGTATGGGACTGTGTGTGTGTTGACAGTGCAGGGAGACCTGACTTCTCCCCCCCCCCCCCCCCCCCCTGCGTGCTGTGTGTCAGTATTTTTATTTTATTTCTCTATATTATATATGGAGGACAATGTGTGTGTGTGTCAGTGTTTTTATTTTATTTCTCTATATTATATTCTTTATATGGAGGATAATGTCTGTGTGTGTGTGTGTTGACAGTGCAGGGAGACCAGTCCTGACTTTTCCCCTCCCCTGCGCACCGTGTGTCAAGCCACGTTCTACAAAACTCTGATGCAGTTGTTGTCCATGAGGCCTGGTGAGTGAGCTCCCCTTGTCGTCACAGTTTTCTTGGTTATTTTTTTTTGCATGTATATATATACACATGTGGGGGGTTGTTTGTGATACATTTTTCTTGAGGGTTTTTTTTTTAGGGGGGGGGAGATTTTTGAAATTTTGGTGGTGTTTTTTGGATTTTTTTTTTATATATAGATTTGTTCATGTAATTGTTGATAGTCATGGTGGTGGTTTTTGTTGTTGTTTATTTAGTTAGGAAAACTTGTGTGTATTTGTGTGAGAGAGAGAGAGTGTGTGTGTGTGTATGTTTGTGTGTGTGTGTGTGTGAGAGAGAGAGAGAGAGAGAGAGAGAGAGAGAGAGAGAGAGAGAGAGAGAGAGAGGAGAGAGAGAGAGAGAGAGAGTGTGTATATACATGTGGGGGTTGTTTGTGATACATTTTTCTTGAGGGTTTTTTTTTGAGGGGGGTGGGGTGGGGATTTTGAAATTTTGGTGGTGTTTTGGGGAATTAAGAGAACTTAAAAAAAAAAAAATGATTTGTTGATATGTTTGTTGTTGGGTTGTTTGTTGGTAGTGGTGGTGGTGGTGGTTGGTTTTTTGTTTGTTTGTTTGTTTGTTGTTTTTTAGTTAGGAAAACTTTGTGTGTGTGTTTGTGTGTGTGTGTGAGAGAGAGAGACGCAGACGCAGACGCAGATGATTTATTCAAATAGGCCTTAGCCCCTTATGAAGGGGAATGTGAACAATACAAATCATGATATCATAAATAGTTAAATGTCATTTAGTCATTAAATTGTACATTACTTCACGAAGTGATTATTTCTCTAAGCTTGAAAGCCTTGTACAAAAATAAAGAAAAGTTCTGTATAACTTCAGTGTTTGTACAAGACATCAATAAAATCAATTTAAACAAGCAGGGTTTCCTATAATACTTTGGTGGAATAAGTTTCACTCTAAGCTCATGTAATTGTTGACAACAAAGAACAAAGTGGACTTCATCTTCTTGTGACACATTGCATAACGGACATAACAAATCATGATCATTATGGGTTCTATATCTTAAACGATGGACATTCAAATCAGATATACCTAGTCTGAATTTTGCTGTGATATGTTTCAATTGTCGATTCATATCATGTTGTAAATAACATTTTAAATCATGACCATTACAGTAAGTTCTATAAAATTCAAACCTTTGGCTAGTATCAATGTGATGGCTCCAGTTTTGCCACCTGCAGTCAATCAATCTTTGACGGAACACTTTAATGAATACACAAGCATCACCCACACCTTGATTCAACCAGACATCTCCAAAACCATTTTCATTTAAACAGATGCGCACGCCTGATACCCAGTTTGTCTTTCCTCTTACATCTAAGTCATACAACATTTTATACGCCTTATATGGTAGTCTCAGATCTTCCATTTGTATCAACTTAATCCAATAGCGAATACAATTAACTGCAGAATTTATATATAAGGGATATCTGTCAGTTTCACCATAAATTATATCATTGGGTGTTCGTCTATCAACGCCTAAATATTTCTTTATTGCAAACAAATGGACAGATTCACAATGAACTGCTGCTTTATCCAACCCCCATAATTCTGACCCATACTGAAGAACTGGTTGAACTTGTGAGTCAAACAGTTTCATTAACAGCCCAAAAGAATTATTATTAAGTGTGTATAACCTTTGTACTATAAATATCAATGCATTCTTTGCCCTACTAGAAAGGTCTTTGCAAGCAGCAGTGAAGCTCAGACGTGTAGAAAACAATATCCCTAAATACTTATAAACATTCACCACTGGTAGCAGATTACCATCATACGTCCATCTTTCTCGCATACCCAAATAGCCTCCCTTGCGAAACACAATGATGTTACTTTTCTTCATATTAACTTTTAACTGAAGTGAACAAGCAGCCTGATACAGATTATTTAACTGATTTTGTAGCCCCACAATAGTTTCTGATAACAACACTACATCATCAGCTAACAACAAAATGAACAACTCAAATGCATCGTGTGACAAAACAGCACCATGTTTTCCATTATTAATTACTTGTAATGCTAATTCATTTATGAAAAGTGAAAATAAAACAGGGCTACACACATCTCCTTGCTTGACTCCAGATGTACATCTAATGTAATCAGTCAATTTAGAACCACATCTTATTTTACATTTTATATCATCATACATTCTTTTAATACATGTGTGGAGTTTACCTCTAATACCGTTTTTTAACAAAATGGGCCAAAGTAAATTTCTGTTAATGGAGTCAAAAGCTTTTTCAAAATCTATAAAAGCTACATATAACTTACGGTTGTATGAAAACTGTTTCTGTATCAATGCTAATAGCGTAAACATGTGATCTAAAGTAGAATATCCTCTTTTAAAGCCTGCTTGATATTCTCCAGTAATATTATTTTCTTCTGTCCATTCCTGTAGTCTTCTGTTAATAATGGAACTAAAAATTTTGCTGCTTATATCACTAAGTGAAATACCCCTGTAATTATTAGGATCATTGACGTTTCCTTTTTTGTATAATGGTAAAACAATAGACTCTGTCCAATTTTCAGGGAACTGACCAGTTTCAAACAACGTATTAAAAAGTTTTACAAAGAAATCTACTACAAATTCATTTGAATATTTGAATAGTTCTCCAATAATTCCATCAGGCCCTGCTGCTTTTCGACTTTTCAGTTTTCTTATTGCTAACAACACTTCCTCTCTTGAGATGGGACGATTAATATAGTCATCACTATCATCATCATCAACATTTATATCTTCATTTATAGTGTCACTATTAACATCTGTTTCTAATAAAGTTTTGAAATGTTGAAACCACTTCTCAACACTAATATTGGCTCTTTGCTGTTTTCTTTTGAATGAAACTTTTCGTATATTTTCCCAAAATTCTCTTTGATTCTTGACTGATGTAAGAAGTTTATCTAACATTACAGTATTAAACTCTTTCTTCTTTCTTTTCAGTAGATTTTTATATTCACGTCTTGCAACAATGTATTTTTGCTTATCTTCATCTGTCAATGACTTTCGGCTCATTCTCAATAATTTTCTAACATTCCTTTTGCTTGTCTCACAGTCTTTATCATACCAATCACTTCGAATCTTACTTTTATCAATATATATACTCTTCTTCATACACACAGCGCTATCCCTAATGCATTCATTAAATAGCTGTAATGCACCATTAATATCAACATCAATTAAATTCATAGCACTTTCCAATTTGCCTTGAATATTTTCTTGACACAGCATATCATTGTATGTAACAGCACAGTCATCATGCCAAATAAATTTTTCAACTACTATGCAGATATCATCTATGTTTTCCTCAACACTAATTTTGTTTTCATATGGAAATACAATTTTGGCAATAACAGGCATATGGTCAGAATCTATTCTTTTATCTATCAACAGTTCACAGGATTCAAAAACAAGACACAATAAATCATTTGAAAGAATAAAATAATCATTGACACTACACCCTGAATCTGAAATATATGTATAGCGACCTTGAAGGTCACCCTGACATAAACCATTCAAAATACATAGGTCTAAAGTGGTGCACATGTTCAACAAAAGTTTACCATAATTATTCAAAGATATATCCTGAGAACATCGCTTGTACTTTAACGACTGGCTTTTGCATTGCAAATCATGAATTCCACTGACTGCTGGTTCCTGGTGCGAAATATTGGATGTTCTGCTATTAAGATCCCCACACAACATAATGTAAACATCTCTGGTTACTGTACAATCAATTAAACACTCTTCCACCATACTAATTCCGTTATCTAAGTCAAAATGGGCATAAAAAGGTGAACACTCTGGTGGAACATATGAGCATACATACAAAACATCTTTATCCAGTCCAAACAAACTTTTATCAATAAGAAACACACAAGCATTTACATATTCATTGATTTCAATACTTTTCAAAAAGGGAGAAAGTTCTTCTTTAATCAAACAAATAATGCCCCCTGATCGTCTCCCCTTGGCAGAAAGTTTAACTGCACTTTTGCAGAATATCCTAAAACCAGGAAAAAATCTTTGCTCACACTCATCCATAAATGTTTCAATTAAACAAGCAAAGTCAAAACGCAAAACATATGAAATAAAATCTTGATCGAAAAGTTTTGGCATCAAACCATTCACATTCCAAGACAGGAATGAAAAAGGCTGCTTTGCCTCTGACCTCGCCTCTGACCTAGTGTCATTCGGCACGTGCAAACTGTCGGATGAGCACTCAGTATTCCTGTCATGTTCTAAATGCGTGTGTTCGTCTTCGCCAGTTGACGGACAAGAAGACGGTGCTACCTCAATTTGATTCCCAGTAAAATCTTCCACATGGGAACAAATCTTTTCAGATGTGGACCGGCCTTCCTCCTATTTGTTTTGTGCAGATGAATGAAAATCTTTCAAAAACATCTTCTTCCCATCAATGAGAAGATGGTCAAAGACCATTGTGGCCCTTTGTCCATTCTGTCTTGCACTTTTCAGGTGAGGTGACAACCTGCGCCTTATATCCCTGACCCGACTGGAGAAATCCTCTCCAATGAAAACATTGCTGCCTTGCAATTTCTTTTTTGCCTTTAAGATCGCAACTTTATCTTTATAAAAGCAGCAGCGAGCAATGATCGGGGAGTCAGGTTTGGCACTTAGGCGGTGTACACGATCAAATTCGACATTCCTGGTCATGTCCATCTTGTCAGTAAAGAGATCATTCAACCTGCCCTCACACTGTTCATTAGTTTCATTTGGATCTCTTGGCATGCCATAGAAAATCAGATTGTTTCTCTTAGATCTTCCCTCTAAGTCATCTGTTTTCTTTTCTAACTCCTCGACTCTGTCCATCAGTTCGGAGTTTTTCTTTACTAGGTCCTTGTTTTCTTGTCTAAGCACCCCCACCTCCTCCACAAGACCCTCCACAGTGCCCCGTATGGAAGCACACTGGTCCGTCAAGTCCTTTATTGACCTTTCCACGCTTTCGAACTTACTGTTCATGGTGGCGTTCATGGCGTCCAGTCTTTCGGTAATGCCGTCCAGAGTCAGCTGCATCGGGGAAGGAGGAGGAGGAGGAGGAGAGGCTGCCCGTCCCTGCTGCCCACTGTCCGCACTGGTCCGGCGTCCACTGCCACTGGTCAGCCTGGTCTGCCTGAAGCTGTCAGAGCCAGGGGGCAGCTTGGGTCCAGGGTTCGACTCGACATCTCCGCATTGCAGAAGAAAGCCGCCCCAAAATGTCAGGGTGAGGAGTAGACCAAGTATGACACCGTCTACTCTGTGCCGTGGTGACAACATGGCTATTCTCATAGCCGCTTTCTCAACCACCCTTTTTCGCATGAAGGTTTGATATACCGGGAGAAAGCAGCCACATGACGATCGGAATGCTAGCGCAGCAGAAGGCATGGTACCATACGCATCGATCTGCCAAATATTGTGACAGAACGATGCCAAATACCGAAGAAATGTACCAAAACAGCAGGACGTTTAGAAATGCGACTTGCACGCATAAATTTCTTATTCACGCCCCCGAGAGAGAGAGAGAGAGAGAGAGAGAGAGAGAGAGAGAGAGAGAGAGAGAGAGAGAGAGAGAGAGAGAGAGAGAGTGTGTGTGTGCATGTACGGTGTGTGTGTGTGTGTGTGCTGTGTGTGTGCGCGTGCGCATGTGTGTATGTGTGTGTGTGTTTTTTATTTAATTATCTTTTTTTTTTTTCAGGAAAACTTATCTGTGTAAAAATTTTTTTTCTCATCCTCAAAACTGTTTTGCCCATATCCATAAGTTTGATCCTGTCTGCCAAAGAAACCTAAGTTAGCAGACGTGTTGTGATCCATCAACTTCCTGATTAAACAGGAGACTGACTGACACAGGGGTTTATATGTCTGCTGGAGGTCGGTTTCACCCTCTTGCATCTGGATTCTCTGAACACAAATTGCCCCTAGATTTTGCATTCCATCACGAAATCAGGTCAGGCACACATGCTTGCTGGCCTTTTCCTCCTCCTAAGTACATACCAGCAGCTATAATTACTTCCAGACTCTCTACAGGGTTTCTCCTTCTAGCCTGATAGAGGTGTGACATGTGGTAGCAATTAGTGATGGTCACAGCGTGATGGAAATCTACTGTGTGTAAATCCTGGTTCAGGACTTAGGGGGGGGGTAATTATTCAATCCCAGCAAATCCCGGATCGGGACTAACAGGGTAAAAGTCTAACCTGGGGAACTTTTTGGGGAAGGGGTGGGAGTGGAGTGGGAACTGATGTTTTCTTGGAGGGAAAAAAAGTATTTGTTTTTTTTTGTCATGACAGAACGTATGGGAGAGGACAAGCAGTTGCTTAGTTACATCCAGGTGCTGACTGATCTGGCTGTGTTTGTGGAGGTGAGTGTGTGTGTTTGTTATTTTATTTATTTATTTATTTATTATTCTTTTATTTATTTATTCATTTCTTTATTCATTTATCTATTTATTATTCTTTTATATCGAGGATAATGGATAATTTTTTTCATCCAGTCCTCGTGTGATAGCAGTTTTGTAAATCTTGTCATCTGTTCCCATCGGCACACAGTGATCTACTCTTATGAAAAGCGGAACAGGATTTAACATGTGCGCAAGATGTTCTGCTTGCGTTTGTTTACGGGGCCTCGGTTTATAGTCTCATCTGAAAGACTTTTGGGGAGAGTGGAGTCAGCACTGATGTTAACTCCAGGGGAAAAATCCCCTTGAACAGGAATTGAACCCGGGTTGTCAAATTGCAAGTGCAATGTTCTGACCACTAGGTTATCTTGTCCCCCCCCCTCCCCCCATGTGTGTGTGTGTGTGTGTGTGTGTGTGTGTGTGTGTGTGTGTGTGTGTGTACTGGTCTTATTCCAGTGAATGATTATAATGTTTTAGATACTGATATATAGAACTGCTTCATACACCCTTTGTGCATTTTTGATTGAGAAATTGAATATGGTAACATCATAAATTTATGCCGTTAATGATAATAGCAATCATGATAATGTATCCTGATATTGTGATCGTAATCAATGTGATCATCATCATTGTTGTTGCTGCTGTCGTCATTGTTGTTGTTAACAATGAAGATGTTAATAAGAAGAACAATGACGATGACAATGATTGTAACAATGATAATGTTTTAAAAATGAATCTGTTAAGAGATGGATATGGAGCAAGCTGGCTTAGAGAGACGACCATTCTCATTTGATCATGCCAGTCAGATTTATTTATTTATTCTTTTATATCGAGTATAAAGGAATAAGCACTCATGTGCTTTTTTACATCCAGTCCCCACGTGTATGTAGTTTTGTGAATCTTGTCATCTATTCCCACGGGCACACAATGGCCTGCTTTTACGAAAAGCGAAGCAGGATTTAACGTGTGTGCAAGATGTGCTGGGCCTGACTTGTAAGGCGCTGGACGGCAGCGCAACACATTTTCACTCATATGACAGACGATAATAGTCGCAGTCTGAGCATTTGACGAAGACGACGAAGATGAAATTGGATTTGCTGTTACGTATTAGGTCCAGTGGTCAGAGCACTCGCTTTCCTTAGCCAGGTTAAACAGCGTCAAGCGTGGTTACCAATTGGATGGGTGACCGTTTGCGCGCCTTGGCTTCAGCACAGTCCCCCCAGTTCACTCAGCTGTCAATGGGTACCTGTCCTCTTTAGGGTCAGGGAAGGTAAAGCAGCAAGGCAGAGGAGATGGGCGCCGCCCTCAATTTGCTGGCCCCTAGAGAAACTGAGGTCTCTGATGCCTCGCTCCCCTGCGACCACACAGGTTATGGGACACCTTTACCTTTACCTGCCTGTTTCAAAACAGA
>CM060342.1:2618370-2620870 GCA_030674155.1 Stramonita haemastoma | reverse complement strand
TCTCTCTGTCTCTCTCTGTCTCTCTCTCTCTCCCTCTCCCTCTCTTTCTTTCTTCCTCTATCTGCCTTAGTGGACATTTGTCTAGATATGTCCTCTTTTTTGCTATGTGAATACTTGGGTATAAAACTTCCTTTGGGTTGAGGAAATGACTGATAAAGTCATTATAGGAGAGCTTATTTCGGGGCAGAAATTGCTTAGTGTGAAGAACTGAAATTAGTTCAAGGAGGGACATTTTTACAGGCCTGAATTGTTGAAATGCCTTCAGTTTCAGGGGGCAATGCCCTTTGACCCCCACAAGGGGCTCTGCCCCTTGACCCCGCAAAGGGGCAGTGTCCCCTGGGCCCCCAAACCATTTGAGGGATAAGTGCTTTTTCAGGAAAAAGTGATGCTGATAATGATCGTCTAATGGCTGAAGTCATGTGGGCTTCAAAAGTTGTTGACCGCCATTACAGCTATAGATGTTTGACTGTATTTGCATGTTATGATCTTTAAAGATTCTATAAAATTGCAAATAGGTCCTTTTAATCTGGACTTGGGGTCCTTTTAAGTCCTTTAAAGGTCCTTTTTTCTTGCTTTATGCCCTGCACTTTGGAACTCTGTTAACATAACAACACGTATTCTTCATGGGATAATGTCAAAAAATCCCTCATAAGTTGGAGTATGGCTGCCTATATGGTGACTGAAGTATTTGAAAACAGCACACACACACAAAAACTTCTCATTCAGAATTGCAGTTTCAATCTCACAGTGATTCCCAGGTAGGATGAGTGAGTGAGTCAGAGTGCACATTCTGGGTGACTCCGGAGTGTTAAGCTGGGGAACACACAACAACAACAATAACAACCGAAGAATAAGTTTTATTTCAAACAACAATACGTCTTCTTTGAATGTTCAGTCAGCCACCACTGTTGTCTGTCATATGAGCGAAAATGTGTTGCGTTGCCTTTGAGTGCCTGACAAGTCAGGCCCAGCACATCCAACTTTAGAAGAGAATTCTTATCTTTTAAGACTTAATGGAACAAATGGCAAGAGAAGGCACCAAAAAAGCAGAAAATAGACATGAAGGAGGTGACAGGCAAAAAAAAAGAAACAAGGCAGAAACAAAGAGAGGGATAGAAAAGAGGGAATTGCTAGCCAGAATCTCTAGAAGGTGGGGATGCTGTTTATACTGACAGGCCCCCGGCATCCCCATAGGGAGAGAAACAAGAGTACCAACACGCATGCATGCACGCACGCACGCGCGCACACACACAGACCAATGTTAACAACAAACACAAAATTGACAGAAGACACACACCTGTTCCATTTCCAGAGCAGACGAATGCTAACGGCGACGTAAAGGAAGATGACAGCGAGGATGAAAATGATGACGATGAAGAGGAGGACATGGATGTTGATGAGGACAGCGACGATGACAACGACGATGATGATGATGATGATGACAAAGTGGATGAAGAATTTCGACGATCTGTGAAGTCTGCTCTAGGGTCGGCTGCGATTGCCAGTGATGATGATGACGAGGTAATGATTGTGTGTGTGTGTGTGTGTGTGTGTGGTGTGTGTGTGTGTGTGTGTGTGTGTGTGTGTGTGTGTGTGTGTGTGTGTGTGTGTGTGTGAGAGAGAGAGAGAGATGAGAGAGAGAGAGAGAGAGAGAGAGAGAGAGAGAGAGAGGAGAGAGAGAGAGAGAGGAGTGTGTGAGTGAGAGTGTGTGTGTGCGTGTGTGAGAGAGAGTGATTTTATTTTATTTTTGATTTATTCTTTTATATCAAGGATAATGGAACAAGCACTTGTGCTTTTTTACATCCAGTCCCTGTGTGTATGTGGTTTTGTAAATGTCATCTGTTCCCACCGGCACATGATGGCCTACTCTTACGAAAAGCGGAACAGGATTTAACGTGTGCTCAAGATGTTCTGCGTACGTTCGCACACGGGGCCTTGGTTTAAAGTCTCATCTGAAGGACTTTTGGGGAGTGTGGAGTCAGCACTGATGTTAACTCCAGGAGAAATATCTCCTCGACCAGAATCGAACCCGGGTCATCAAATTGCCAGCGCAATGTTCTGACCACTAGGCTGTCCTAGAGAGAGAGAGAGAGAGAGAGAGAGAGAGAAAAGAGTGTGTGTGTGTGTGTGTGTGTGTGTGTGTGTGTGTGTGTATGTGTGCGCACTAGTGTGTTAGTTGCTGTGAGTGTCTGCACAGCCCCCCCCCCCTCACCCACACCCCCCCACCCCTACCCACCTCCTAACCCCCACTCCTCCCCCCCAAAAGACAAACTTTGCGTTTCATTCCAGGAAGAGGAGGAGGACCTCAGTGACTCGGAAATGTTCCGGTTGGACGAACAGCTGGTGGCTGCGTTCCGCTCCATAAAGAAACCCGGCAAGAAGGAGAAGAAGGAGAAACGCCGAGAGGTCGCCAGCTTCCGCCTGCGTGCCCTTGACCTTCTGGAGGTCATCGTCAAGGGCGACCGCTGCGGCGACTTTGTGCTGGTGAGTGAGTGAGCGA
>CM060342.1:2605769-2608269 GCA_030674155.1 Stramonita haemastoma | reverse complement strand
TTCTTCCCTCTGGTGTCCATCCGAGGGCCACAGCACAGTCATTCTTCTGATCTTTTCTTAGGACATGGCCACTTTGCCAGCTCCCGTCCATCAACTTTCGCTAATCCCTAATGTATCTAGTTTATAGTCCTCCATTTCTCTTGCAATTTGAGCTGCTGTTCCTATGCTATACATTGTTCTCACATTCCAGTGTCCGATGTTAAGTTTAGTGGTGGGACTTGCGAAGGACCTCGTCGGACGCTGGGCTTCCCGGAGGCTTTCACCCATCGTCGTCATGTTGCCAGAGTTGGCGATCCCTGCTCCTCCCTGGTTTCTTTGTAAATTTATGTCCATAGTTTCTGTAACTTGGGTTTTTTTTACGGGAGGAGGTAGTTGGCCTTCTGCCCAACCCCCAGACTTGGAGGACCAGGGTTTTTTTTGTCAGGGTGTCCTTCCCTTAGACTGCTTTGGTTCACGTGTGCAATCCCCCATCCACCACCCGGGGGCCGCGCCCCAACGCCGTGCAGTCCCAGCGCGAGGTATCAGGGTCGGGAGTCCATCAATATTAGGCCACCGTGGGGGCCACAAGCCAGAGGGGCCCTGCACATCTGCTGGGTCACTTTGGTGGTGTTCAGTGGTGCCTGTTCTGAGCTAACATTCGCAGGACATCACCTACTAAGCCCCCTACTAACGACAGTACTAGCTCAGTCGCGGAGCCAGACTGAGCGAGTCACACACCCGAGGTGGCGACCATCACGACGTCCCTCTAACGACCGTCCCCCCCCCCCCCCCCCCCCGCCGCGAACCTCTAACCCCAAAGGCTTTGACACAAACTCACCACAGGCACAGAAGTGTTTGGGGAAACCGAATCTGAGGTCACCATGAGACCAGAGCAACTGGGGCCACCGAATTAGAGGCAATTTTTTTTTCATTGCATGATGATCAATGATAATGAGGATGATGTAATGCTGCTGCTATGGAAGTGCATGTACTTTGACAGTTCAAGACTTACTTGATAGGGTTGTACTCTACGGAAGACTATGGAGCTGCACTCTAGGCTCTTATTATGAAGGCTCTAGAGCGCAACGCCTAGGTGAGTAAGTATGGAGGGCAAGCTGTTAACCATGCAGCAGACCCCTCATCTCCACGTCGCTGGAATGATCCATTGGAAAGACAATCGCTGATACGAATGGTTCCAGTACCATCGCAGGAGCCACCAGTACGTTGCCATATACAGCTCCTAACCGCCCTGGGGACTCCAACTTTCCGAGTTTTCTTTAGTGATGGTCTCTAAACACGACATCTGTGTGTATGAAGTTTTTAAAAAAAAAAAATGTTGTCATCTGCTTCTACCGGCACACAATGGCCTGCTCTTCCGAAAGGCGGAACGGGTTTTTAACGTGTGTGCAAGATGTTCTGCGTGCGTTCGCACACGGGGCCTCGGTTTATATTCTCATCCGAATGACTCTACGCTTACTATCATAATATATCCCGGCGTCAACAAGGCCCGAGAGATTCAAACACCTGCAGTGTTGGTCAGGTAATTTTAGCAACACTCTCAAAATCGCTTTCACAAAGTGGATGAAGCTCGACTTTGTGGTCCCAGTCTTCCCACTGAGCCCACAAACACTCACCCTGGGTAGGAGCCGGCCGGAGTCAGAAAAATTCCTATGCCTCTTATGGGATTCGAACCTGCGACCTTCCAGTCCGTAACGCAAGGCGCTAATCACTGTGCCATGGCGGCTGGTGATCTTTATGTTAACACCTCCCCTCTCTTTCTGCCTGTCTGTTAAACTTCCCCCTCCCCCCTCCTTTTTGGGTGGTAGTAGTGGTGGCGGTGGTGGTGGTGGTAGTGGGTGGTGTGGTGGTGGTGGTGGTAGTGGTGGTAGTAGTGGTGTGTGTGGTGGTGGGTGGTGGTGGTGGTGGTGTAGTAGTGTGGTGGTGGTGGTGGTGTGGTGGTAGTAGTGGTGGTGGTGGTTGGGGTGTAGTGGTGTGTGGTGGTGGTAGTAGTGTGGTGGTGGTGGTGGTGTGGTAGTAGTGGTGGTGGTGGTGGTGGTAGTAGTGGTGTGGTGGTGGTGTAGTGGTGTGTGGTGGTTAGTAGGGTGGTGGTGGTGGTGGTGGTGTGGTAGTTGGGTGGTGGTGGTGGTGGTGGTGGTGGTAGTTGTGGTGGTGGTGGTGGTGTGGTGGTTAGTTGTGGTGGTGGTGGTGGTGTGTAGTGGTGGTGGTGGTGGTGGGTAGTAGTAGTGGTGGTGGTTGGTGGTGGTGAGTAGATAGGGTGGGTGGTGGTGGTGGTGGTTAGTAGTGGTGGTGGTGGTGGTAGTGGTAGTAGTGGTGGTGGTGGTGGTGGTGGTGTTTCTCGCCTGTAAATCAACCCCCCCTCCTCCCCCCTCAAGTCTTTGGCGCAGTTATCTTATTATGAAGGAAAAAGTAAAAAAAAGATTGACAGTTGACAATCACTTTGGAGAATGCAACATGAAATTAACAGAGGAAACAAAGATGAGGGGTAAATGTGAGCCATGTG
>CM060342.1:2588269-2590769 GCA_030674155.1 Stramonita haemastoma | reverse complement strand
AACATCAGTTAAGTTGCCATCATCGGTTGATTTAGAACCTCCCTGTATGTCTGATTGTAGTGACTGTGCTGATATGTGTGTTTTGCAGCCTGAGGTGAACGATGATAATATTGTTGGTGCATTCGACACAAGAAATGTCAAACAGTAGTGGCTACTCTAACTGATAGATCCGTACAGAAAAGGCTAAGAGACAGACAAAGAAATACACACTTTAGAAAATCCGTGCTACATCATTCAGACGGTGAAGATATTGTGACGTGTGAGTCAGACGACATTGTGATCCAGTGGCATGCCAACCAGACACTGAGCCAGTATGTGTGTACTGGTTTGTCAAACAGCAAGAGAAAAACATGCTAAAAGAGGAACGTGTCAAACTCGCCAGTTTGCGGAATGGGAAGCGAATCCAGAACACACTACACACGGAGACCCTATCGTGTGCTTCAATGGACTTAGCGACACTTAGAGAACTATTACAGCGGTTTCTTGGCTAGGCCTAGCCTAGACCTAAGGGTGTGTAGTGTGACAAAGACTGGACGAAAGAAAGGCTCAGAATGCCATAACATATCTGGACAGTAAAGTGTTTCGTGTCTCGATGTACATTACTAATCAATGCTGTGGTTTCCATGGCTTGGAGTAGCGTAGTGTGTCAGCTTAAAGCAATTATCGTTATCGTTATTCGGCAACCCCCTTCATGTATGGGCCAATGGCCTTTTTTCATGAATAAACCTTTCGAGTTCGAGTTCGAGTTTTCTCTCTCTCTCTCTCTCTCTCTCTCTCTCTCTCTCTCTCTCTCTCTCTCTCTCTCTCTCTCTCTCTCTCTCTCTCTCTCTCTCTCTCTTTCTCTCTCTCTCTCTCTGTCTCTGTCTCTCTCTCTCTCTCTCACACACACCCACCCACAAACACACTCTTACACCCCCTCCATACCTATCCCTCACCATCCCATCACCCCCCACCACCGCCACAACCACTCAACCCTCCCCCCAAAAAAAACCCACCACCACCCCTCACCATTCGAAAAAAAAATCCACATCCACATCAGAAACCACCGCTGTAGTTTAGTGGTTAGGGCGTTGGACTCGTAATCTAAAGGTTGCGGGTTCGATCCCAGCTTTCAGCTATGGCGTTGTACCCTTGGAAAAGGCACTTTACGGCTGTTTTCTCACCCCACCCAGATGTAAAAGGGGTACCAACCTTAGGTTGGGGGTTAACCCTGCGATAGACTGGCGTCCTATCCAGGGGGGAGTCTATGACTCTCAGTCGCTTAACGCCACAGAAACCGGGATAAGCACCGGCCTGATGAGCCTCTATAGGCTCGGGACAGACTTTAACTTTAACTTAACTAACATCAGAAACCAGCGAGATTCGAACTCAAAACCAGCAGTGATCTGAAAACCCTAAAAGAGGAAGAGTAAAGAAAGAGATAGCCACCACAGCCACGTGTCCATATTGAAGTGGTCATTTTTGTTGTTTGTTTGTCCGTCGTGCTCGATGATGACCTCCAAAACAGCAGAGGAGGCAGCTGCTGTTTCGGACACCGGGCAGAAATTTGATTATAGTGGAGATGCCTTGCCCACAGTACATCCCCACTCTCTCAACCAATTGTTGTTGTATCCTTTTACATCGAGGATAATGGAATAAGCACTCATGTGCTTTTTTACATCCAGTCCCCGTGTCTATGCAGTTTTTGGAAATCGTGTCATCTGTTCCCCCCGGCACACGATGGCCTACTCTTACGAAAAGCGGAAAAGGATTTAACGTGTGCCCAAGATGTTCTGCGTGCGTTCGCACACGGGGCCTCGGTTTATAATCTCATCCGAAGGGTTTTTGGGGGGAGTGGAGTCAGCGCTGATGTTAACTCCAGAGGAAAAATCCCCTCGACAGGGAATCGAACCCGGGTCGTCAAATTGCGAGCGCAATGTTCTGACCACTAGGCTATCCGTCCCCCCTAGAGGGCATAAGGACAGTCAGCTTTGGGGATGTTCTCCAAAGGCCAACTCGCCCCCAGGGCTGCAGCACATAAGGACTGTGCAAGTCAGGCCTCCTGTACAGGTCTTGTCCTTCGGATGAGACTAATAAACCGAAGCCCCGTGTGTGAACGCACGCAGAACATCTTGCGCACACGTGAAATCCTGTTCCGCTTTTCGTAAGAGTAGGCCATCGTGTGCCGGTGGGAACAGATGACACGATTTACAAAAAACTGCATACACACGAGGACTGGATGTAAAAAAGCACATGAGTGCTTATTCCATTATTTTATTGATATAAAAGAGTAAAATGAAAAAAAAAAAAAAAATAATATAATAAAAATGAAAGAAAATCCTAGTCAGAGAGTCACAGTAAAACAGAGAGTGGGGAGAACAGGTGTGTTGCCTCACCACAGAGGTATGCATGCTGCACCTGCCGCCTGTGGCAATGGAGGAGGTGTGTTTTTTTCCCCCCCAATTCCACACGTCACATTTGCATCTCCTCCACCATCCCTCCCTCCCTCCCTCTCTTCTCT
>CM060342.1:2572748-2588169 GCA_030674155.1 Stramonita haemastoma | reverse complement strand
AAATACTGACCCCCCCCCCCCCTTAATACTGACCCAGTTTGAGAGGTAAGGCCAGCACAGCGTCCTTCATCTGCACTGACCCCCCCCCCCCCTAAATACTGACCCCCCCCTTAAATACGGACCCCCCCCCCCCCCTTAAATACTGACCCCCCCCCCCCCCCTTAAATACTGACCCAGTTTGAGAGGTAAGGCCAGCACAGTGTCCTTCATCTGCACTGACCCCCCCCCCCCCCTTAAATACTGACCCCCCCCCTTAAATACTGACCCCCCCCTTAAATACTGACCCCCCCCCTTAAATACTGACCCAGTTTGAGAGGTAAGGACAGCACAGTGTCCTTCATCTGCACTGACTCCAGGGCCTGCCACAGTCGCTCCTCCCCCCACTTGTGGTCTGGGTCCAGGTTAAACCTGCACATCATTGTCATCGTTGTTGTCATCATTACCACCATCTTCATTATCATTGTCACCATCTTCACCATCATACATCATCATCATCATCATCATATCATACATCGTTGTCATCATCATCATCATTACCACCATCTTTATTAACATCATCATTGTCGTCGTCATCACCTTCACCATACATCATCATCGTTGTTATCGTCGTCATTACCACCATCTTCATCATCGTCGTCGTCATCACCTTCATCATAAATCATCGTAGTTTTCATCATCATCATCATCGTAGTTTTCATCATCATCATCATTACCACTATCTTCATCATTGTTGTCGTCAACTTTATCATTGTCATCATCATCGTCATAATTGTCATCATCACCACAACGATCATCATCACCACTATCATCATCGTCATCATCACCACCATCACCATTATCATCACCACCATCATCATTACCATCATTGGCGTCACCACCATTGTCATCATCACTGTCATTGTCATCATCATCACACCACCATCACCACCACCACAAACCGCCACCTGTCTCCCCTACCCTACCTTAAAGGTAACAACGCTACCTTCCCCTACCTTCAAGGTAACAACGCTACCTGTCTCCCCCCCCCCCCCCCACTTTTACCTGAGTGTTCCCGAGAAGAGGATGGGGTCCTGGGGGATGATGGCCAGTCTGGAGCGCAGGTGGTGCAGGGGCACCTGGGCAATGTCCGTGTCGTCAATCAGGATTTCCCCGTCCGAGATGGTCAGCACTCGAAACAGCGCCAGCACTGTCGAGGACTTGCCACTGCCCGTTCTGCCACACACCCCCACCTGTGTGGGGGAGAAAATAATAATAATAATAAAATGGAGGCTTATATAGCGCGAATTTCCCCAAAACATGGGCTCACCGCGCTGGGTGAGAAAAAAAAAAAAAAAGAAAAAAAAAAGGTGAATGTGAAAAACTGGTTTGGGTTTGGAGTGTTTTTGTTTTTTTTCTTTTCTCTTGTGTATATTGATGTCATGCGCGGGTGAGTGAGTGAGTGAGTGAGTGAGTGAGTGAGTGAGTGAGTGAGAGAGAGAGAGAGAGAGAGAGAGAGAGAGAGAGAGAGAGAGAGAGAGAGAGAGAGAGAGTGTGTGTGTGTGTGTGTGTGTGTGTGTGTGTGTGTGTGTGTGTGTGTGTGTGTGTGTGTGTGTGTGTGTGTGTGTGTGCGTGCACTCGAAACAGCGCCAGCACTGTCGAGGACTTGCCACTGTCGGTTTGAAGTTTTTGGCTGGTTTGAGTGTTATGGATTGGATATCATTTTGTTTAAGTGGTCTTTTTAGGGGGTATTTTTGGGGGACATTTTTTTTTTTTTTTTTGCTAGATAGATGGCTTGATGAAAAAAAGCAAATTTATTGCTTACTCAATGTACCATCTGGAAATAAAATTTTGACTTGACTTTGACTTGACTTGACAGACAGAGAGAGCTTGACGCTAGGGCCCACAACCCCCCCCCCCCACAATCCCCACCCGCTCCTTACCTTCTCCCCGGGGTGGATGACGAAGGAAGCGTTGCTGAGCACAGGGTCCAGCCCTTCATCGTAGGTCAGACTGACGTGTCGGAACTGCACTTTGCCCCGGGGGGCCACGATTCATCGTGCACCTCCTTGTCTATGTGCACTGCAAGGAAACAACTCACAGTTCTCAGGGGATAGCCTGGTGGTCACAGTGATGTGCTCATGATCTGCCGACTCGGGTTTGAATCTCGTTCAAGACGATTTTTTCCTCTGGAGTTAACCCTTTCGCTGCTATTATATTTTGCTCAGGCACATGCTGGATGAAACAGAGAGAGCGTTGAATCATGATGAACAGCGATCGTCATCTGAGCACTGCTGGCGACGGTTTCTATGACAAACGCTGTTCGTCAGCAGCGCAGTAAAGAGGTTAACATCAATGCTGACTCCACTCTCCCCAAAAGTCCTTCGGATGAGGCTATAAACCGAGGTCCCGGTGCAAATACACGGAGAACATCTTGCGCACTTGTTAAAACCCGTTCCGCTTTTCAAAAGAGTAGGCCATTGTGTGCCGGTGGGAACATATGACAAAATTTACAAAAACTGCAAACATATGGAGACTGGATAAAAAAACAAAACACATGAGAGCTTATTCCATTATCCTCAGAATTAAAGAATCAATCAATAAATAAAAATACCACATGGGCTAAAAGAGATAAACAAGGTGTTTTGGGTATAACAGAACTGTTCCAACACACACGCTTACCCCCTCCCTCCCTCCCTCCCCCTCTTACCCCTCCCTCCCACACCCTCTTACCCCTCCCTCCCACACCCTCTTACCCCTCCCTCCCACACCCTCTTACCCCCCCTCCCTCCCACACCCTCTTACCCCTCCCTCCCACACCCTCTTACCCCTCCCTCCCACACCCTCTTACCCCCCTCCCTCCCTCCCACACCCTCTTACCCCCTCCCTCCCTCCCACACCCTCTTACCCCCCTCCCTCCCACACCCTCTTACCCCCCCTCCCTCCCACACCCTCTTACCCCCTCCCTCCCTCCCACACCCTCTTACCCCCCTCCCTCCCACACCCTCTTACCCCCCTCCCTCCCTCCCACACCCTCTTACCCCCCTCCCACACCCTCTTACCCCCCTCCCTCCCACACCCTCTTACCCCCCTCCCTCCCTCCCACACCCTCTTACCCCCCCTCCCTCCCACACCCTCTTACCCCCTCCCTCCCTCCCACACCCTCTTACCCCCCTCCCTCCCACACCCTCTTACCCCCCTCCCTCCCTCCCACACCCTCTTACCCCCCTCCCACACCCTCTTACCCCCCTCCCTCCCACACCCTCTTACCCCCCTCCCTCCCTCCCACACCCTCTTACCCCCCTCCCTCCCACACCCTCTTACCCCCCTCCCTCCCTCCCACACCCTCTTACCCCTCCCTCCCACACCCTCTTACCCCTCCCTCCCACACCCTCTTACCCCTCCCTCCCACACCCTCTTACCCTCTCCCTCCAACACCCTCTTACCCCCTCCCCTGTCTGACAGTGACACTGCTCTCCTTCCTGTCCCCCCTGCTGTGCTGGGTTCCGGGGGGATGTCGGTGTACTCTAGCACTGACAATGACACTGACACCAACAATGACAGTGACAATGACACCAACAATGACACAGACAGTGACAGTGACACTGCTCACCCTCCTGCCCCCCTGCTGTTCTGGGTTCAGGGGGATGTCAGTGTACTCCAGCACTGACAATGACACTGACAGTGACACCAACACTGACAACAACACTGACACCAACAATGACACAGACAGTGACAGTGACACTACTCACCTTCCTGCCCCCCCCCGCTGTGCTGGGTTCAGGGGGATGTCGGTGTACTCCAGCACTGACAATGACAATGCTGATGACAGACACCAACACTGACACTGACAATGACAACAACACTGACACTAGCAACACTGACAGTGACACTGACCTTCGTGCCCCCCTGCTGTGCTGGGTTCAGGGGTATGTCAGTGTACTCCAGCACTCTCTCCACAGCGTTCATCGCCATCTCCACCTCTGTCGACACCCTCACAATCCAGTTCAGCTGACCCGACACCTGATGTGTGCACACACGCACGCACACAAAGATTAGTTGACCTGATGTACGCCAAGACACACACACACAAACATTCTGTCTCTCTCTGTCTTTCTGTCTCTCTCTCACACAAACACACACACACACACACATGCACACACACACACACACACACATTCCCTCACTCGATATTTACAGCAGAACTTGTAGCAATATTAATGGGTCTTACTTATATTCTTGATTTGCCATTATGTATATTTCAAATTCTTTTTTGTGTGGATTCTAAGTCAGTATTGTATGCTTTAAAATCTCCATGTTACAAGAAAACTTCAAAAATTATATTGGAGATTAAGCATGTCATACATCTCTTGACCTTAAAGGGGATAAATGTAAATTTTTGTTGGGTGCCTTCACACTCTGGATTCTTTCCAAATGAGTGGGCAGATAGAGCTGCTAAGAGAGGTGCAAAACATGAATTGGATTCAATAGAATTGCATGTGCCTTTATCCTTGCAAGAGGGTACAGCTTACTAGAACAGAAATCATGGAGAAAGGTCATTGAAACAAATCAACGAAATGGGAGATTGTTAACTAGGACTGCAATCAATACCGATGATTTAACAGTTGTGAATCATTCAAAGACTTGTGTAAATGTTTTCATGTCAAGAAGAATTAATACATTATTTTATAGAATGAAACTAAATGCATTGACAACCAAATTCAGCAAAAATGGTAAATGTTTGTGTGGTGAGAATATCACTAATACTCATATACTGTTTGACTGCAAGAGTGTAAAGTCTTTCATGCCCCATTTTTCTGAAAACTCCCTTACCAGTATTTTCAATAATTTAAAATTGGCATTTGAAATTGTGAAAGGTCTCTGTTACAGTCCCTTAGGACATTTGTTATAGTTGCATTAATGTTAGTGAGTTGTTGTTTTTTTCATGCTTTTATTATTCCTGTTCCATTATCAAGTTTCTTTGTGTGGTGGGTGGGGGGTGAGGTGGGGTTTTTTTTTCGTTTTTTTTTTTCCGTCTAATATCACTAAAAGTGAACAGACGTAAAATTGAAGACAACAACAACAACACATTCCCCTCTCTCTCTGTCTCACACACACAACATCCCCCCCACACACACATACACCCCCCCCCCCCCCCCCCCCCCCCCCACACACGGACACACATCCCCCTCCCCACAACCCCCCATACACACACACACACACACACACACCCACACAACCACCACCACCCCCAACCCCCTCCCCCCCCCCACACACAACACACACCCACCCTCCCACCCCACACCCACACCCACACATAGCCCCTACCATGAGGGAGTAGGTGATGCAGAGGCCGATGAAGGCAGGGTTGATGCTGCCTGCCACCCCTGCACTGAGGCTGGCCACAGCAGAGGCAAACACCAGCACACAGCTCATGTAGTCCTGCAACACACGATCCACACACCTGTACTACACACGTCTACAACACACCTCTACAGTCAACACCCCTGCACTGAGGCTGGCCACCGCAGAGGCAAACACCAGCACACAGCTCATGTAGTCCTGCAACACACAGTCAGTCAGTGCTCACACCTGTACTACACACCTGTACAACACACCTTTATAGTCAACACAGCTCATGTAGTCCTGGAACATGCACACAGTCAACACACCTGTACTACACACCTATACAACACACCTCTACAGTTAACCCTAGTAGCGCTGTTCCCGGATTACTCCGGAGTGACGTAGTAATGCTTTCTGGCGGCTCCCGGAATATTCCGCGATGACGTCGGTGATCGTAATTGAAGGCTTTCTTTCGCTTTCAAAGGTCATCCAATGAACGTGAAGGCCATTGTAGGGCCGCAGAAATGGGTGAAGGTCGTCCGCAGTCGCAAGCAACGAGGATTCTGATTGGTTTAGAGGTGTATTTTTTATTTTTTTTGGACGAACGTCGATCGCCTGAAAACACAATGGCGGCAAAGTGTTTGCGCTCGTATCACTCGAAGTATTTTTCGAGTTTTTTGACGATATTGACGGCGATGAGGAGTTTTAGAGGCTGGATTTGGTTGAATTAAACGATAATAGAGACGATAAGGTAAGGATTGTGAAATATTTTTGAAAAACTTCGGAAAAATTGATCGCGATCGGACTGAATCGAGCGGCGCTAAGTTTTGTCCAAAGCACTTCATAGCTACCGGGCGATTTCGATGTCATACATTGTTTTACTTTATTTTAACGCAACACGGCTTCGAAATAACTGTTTTTAAGTCATTTCTATATGCTGTCGAGTACTTTGCATCACACGAAATCAAGCGATTGTCGTATTTTCGTCATAGAACGCCGCCAGTTCGCACGAAATAAGAGTTCACCGCCATGACGATCGCGATCGCGTCGATCATTTCGCTGGACTTTTCCGAGTATTTGACGACCGATAAAGCCACGGAAGCTCTTTATTTTTTCAAAACTTATGTCAAGAGACAGTATTTATCGAATCATGACATTTTTGCACCGCAACAACATTGCATATCGTGTTAAAATCAATCTGGGTCACCGACATCGCAACAGTGATTGGTAGTGCACGCGCAGTTTTTAAACTTTATTTATTTTTTACATTATCATAAACACTACATGCTGCTATAAAATTTCACTCTTTTAAAAGCTTGTTATCTAAGCTTTCCAGTGATTTACAACTTTACACACTTAGTTTAGTTTTACATATCAATATCAGGAGTTGTTTGACCCCACCCTACTGCAAATCAACAATGGCTGCTGTTAATTCAGCCAGCAGCTCTAGTACCGCTGCCGTTATTACAGCGCTACTAGGGTTAACACCCCTGCACTGAGGCTGGCCACAGCTGAGGCAAACACCAGCACACAGCTCATGTAGTCCTGGAACACAGGCACACAGTCAACACACCTGTACTACACACCTATACAACACACCTCTACTATACATCTCTATAGTCAACACAGCTCATGTAGTCCTGTAACACAGGCACAGTCAACACACCTCTATAGTCAACACACCTGTACTATACACCTATACAACACACCTCTACTATACATCTCTATAGTCAACACAGCTCATGTAGTCCTGTAACACAGGCACAGTCAACACACCTCTATAGTCAACACACCTGTACTATACACCTATACAACACACCTCTACTATACATCTCTATAGTCAACACAGCTCATGTAGTCCTGGAACACAGGCACATAGTCAACACACCTGTACTACACACCTATACAACACACCTCTACTATACATCTCTATAGTCAACACAGCTCATGTAGTCCTGTAACACAGGCACAGTCAACACACCTCTGTAGTCAACACACCTCTACTACACACCTCTACAGTCAACACAGCTCATGTAGTCCTGAAACACACACACACAGTTAACACCCCTGCACTGAGGCTGGCCACAGCAGAGGCAAACACCAGCACACAGCTCATGTAGTCCTGTAACACAGGCACAGTCAGTGCACACCTGTACTACACACCTGTACTGTACACCTCTACTATACACCTTTATAGTCAACACAGCTCATGTAGTCCTGTAACACACAATTCCACACCCTCTACAGTCAACACACCTCTACTACACACCTCCATAGTCAACACAGCTCATGTAGTCCTGAAACACATGCACACACCTGTACTACACACCTATACAGTCAACACAGCTCATGTAGTCCTGAAACACATGCACACACCTGTACTACACACCTATACAGTCAACACAGCTCATGTAGTCCTGAAACACATGCACACACCTGTACTACACACCTATACAGTCAACACAGCTCATGTAGTCCTGAAACACATGCACACACCTGTACTACACACCTATACAGTCAACACAGCTCATGTAGTCCTGTAACACACACACAGGAAGTCAGTGCACACACCTGTACTACACACCTATACAGTCAACACAGCTCTACAACACACCTTTATAGTCAACACAGCTCATGTAGTCCTGTAACACACAATTCACACACCTGTACTACACACCTATACAACACACCTCTACTTTACACCTTTATAGTCAACACAGCTCATGTAGTCCTGTAACACACAATTCACACACCTCTACAGTCAACACACCTCTACTACACACCTCCATAGTCAACACAGCTCATGTAGTCCTGAAACACATGCACACACCTGTACTACACACCTATACAGTCAACACAGCTCATGTAGTCCTGAAACACATGCACACACCTGTACTACACACCTATACAGTCAACACAGCTCATATAGTCCTGTAACACACACACAGGAAGTCAGTGCACACACCTGTACTACACACCTATACAGTCAACACAGCTCTACAACACACCTTTATAGTCAACACAGCTCATGTAGTCCTGTAACACACAATTCACACACCTGTACTACACACCTATACAACACACCTCTACTTTACACCTTTATAGTCAACACAGCTCATGTAGTCCTGTAACACACACCATCAACACACCTGTACTACACACCTATACAACACACCTCTACTTTACACCTTTATAGTCAACACAGCTCATGTAGTCCTGTAACACACACCATCAACACACCTGTACTACACACCTATACAACACACCTCTACTTTACACCTTTATAGTCAACACAGCTCATGTAGTCCTGTAACACACACCATCAACACACCTCTACAACACACCTACAACACAGCTCATGTAGTCCTGAAACACATGCCCAGGCAGTCAGTCAAACACACACCTCTACTATACACCTTAATAATCAACACAGCTCATGCAGTCCTGAAACACAGGCAGTGCACATGCCTCTACACACACCTCTACAGCCCACACACCTTTACTATACACCTTTATAATCAACACAGCTCATGCAGTCCTGAAACACACACACACAGTCAGTGCACACACCTCTATACAACTCTTCTACACAACTCTACTGTCTTCTCCTGTGCAACACTTGTGTCTATAGATTACACACCCTTACACACACACACACACAGACACCCCCCCCCCCCACACTCACCCCCCCCCCCCCCCCCCACACACACACACACACAGTATCTCACCAGTCTGACCCCCAGCCAGCGGTTGGCTGTGTGGAGGAAGATGAAGGGAGTGACGTTGGTGTCGATGGCCTGCATCGCCCGACGCCAGAATTCTCGTTCCGCCCTGCGCGTCACACACACAACCATTTTTTTTTTTATACCACTCACAGCGCACAAATCCAACACCACTCAGTCAAGAGTGCTAAATTTTAAAAAAATGTTTTTTCAAACTTTTTTATTCATTTTTTTAAATACATAGTTATGCAAAATGAAAAACATATAAACAGTTTTGTTGCAAAAAAAAAAAAAAAAAAAAAAAAAGATGGAAAGAAACTTAGAAAGAAAGAGAGAAACAAAGAAAGGAAGAGAGAGAAGAGAGGGTGATAGAAAGAGAGAGAGAGAAAGAGAGAGATAGATAGAGAGAGAGAGAGAGAGAGAGAGAGAGAGAGAGAGAGAGAGAGAGAGAGAGAGAGAGAGAGAGAGAGAGGGAGAGAGAGAAGGGGATAGAGAGAGGTCTCATAGGGGTATTGAGTTCAGCAGAGTCAGAACATATGTGGGTTGATATATACACACATATACATACATATTTGTACACCCATATATATATACACACATATACACATATGACAGAGTGCTAAATTTAGTGCGCCCTCTCTTTTTACCTAGTCCTAGTGTGGTCAGCAGTTCCTGCTATACTTAATTAGCACCAGCTAGCCCTACCTCAGCTGAGAGGGGCAGATGAATTAGCAGCTGAGAGGAGCTAAAAGTGGGGTAAACTGACAGATGTGACACACAACCATCATTATTTTTATTACCATTTTATGTCACGGCAGTTGGGGACAGAATAGCTCAGTGGTCAGAGCGCCACTTTCTCAGAGGCAACGTTAAGCAGCATCGAGCGTGGTTACCAGTTGGATGGGTGACTGTTTGCACGCCTTGGCTTCAGTACAGTTCCCCAGTTCACCCAGCTGTCACTGGGTACCTGCCCTCTCTTGAGGGTCAGGGAAGGTAAAGCAGCGAGGGAGAGGAGATGGGTGCCGCCCTCAACATGCTGGCCTCTAGAGAAACTGAGGTCCCTGATGCCTCGCTCCCCTATGACCACATAGGTTATGGGACACCTTTACCTTTACTATGTCACAGCAGATTTCTCTGATGCATGACATTCACACTGCTCTCTCTCTCTCCCCAGGAAGACCACATTGCCACAAGTACAGTGCCTACCCATTTTTTTTCTTTTTCCTGTATGCAACTGTATTTTGTTTCCTTATCAGAGTGGCTTTTTTCTACAGAATTTTGCCAGGGTCAACCCCCTTGTTGCAGTGGGTTCTTTTACGTGCGCTAAATAGTGATGTGTTTCACACCGAACCTCGGTTTATCGTCTCATCTGAAAGACTAGTGCCCAGACCACCACTCAGGGTCTAATGGATGGGGAAAAAGTTTTGGGCCCAAACGGGGTACTAACCACCGCACACTCCAACCCGGACTTTTTGCTTTCTAGGCAAGGCGCATTTATCACCTACACCACCGATTATACCACTTTATGTCACGGCAGTTAGGGACAGGATAGCTCAGTGGTCAGAGCACTCGCGGTGCCCATCTCCTCTCCCTCACTGCTTTACCTTTCCTGACCCTAAAGAGGGCAGGTACCCATTGACAACTGGGTGAACTGGGGGACTGTACTAAAGCCAAGGCGTGCAAATGGTCACCCATCCAACTGGTAACCACGCTCTATGCTGCTGAACTTTGTCTTGGGGAAAAGCGAGCACTCTGACCACTTAGCTATCCCCTCACCCCCCAAAATTGAAATGTACCTAAAAAAAAAAAAAAAGCTGAACTGTTCCTTAAAAAAAAGCTGAACTGTTTCTTAACAAAAAAGCTGAACGGTTTCTTAACAAAAAAGCTGAACTGTGCCTTTAAAAAAGCTGAACACTGTGGCTGGTGGTGCCTGACAGACGCAGACATTACCTGACAGACATTACCTGACAGACAGACATTACCTGACAGACAGACATTACCTGACAGACATTACCTGACAGACATTACCTGACACAGACAGACATTACCTGACAGACATTACCTGACAGACATTACCTGACAGAGGAGACATTACCTGACAGAGGCAGACATTACCTGAAAGCGCGGATGGTCTGCAGGCCAGTCAGGGTTTCGGAGAAATGGGAGAAGATGGGGGACTTGGTGACACTGTCCAGACGCTGAAGCTCTCTGCAAAACACATACAAAGCATGAACACACACAGCATGAACACACACACAGCATGAACACACACAGCACAGCATGAACACACACAGCACAGCATGAACACACACACAGCATGAACACACACACACACACACACACAGCATGAACACACACACACACACAGCATGAACACACACACAGCACGAACACACAGCATTGCACAGCATGAACACACACAGCATGAACATACACACACACACACACACACACAGCATGAACACACACACAGCACGAACACACAGCATTGCACAGCATGAACACACACACAGCATGAACACACACAGCACGAACACACATACAGCATGAACACACACATACATGAACACACACACAGCATGAACACACACACAGCACAACATGAACATACACACACAGCACAGCATGAACACACGCACACAGCACAGCATGAACACACATACATGAACACACACACACACACAGCACAGCAATCATGAATAAAGACACTTAAAGGTACATAACATACAAGCACTATCTACACTCAGGTATTTCCCTGGTGGAGAGAGAGACAAGAGTGCACATTCTGGGTGACTACCCCCTAGCTGTTAAGCTGGGGAACACACATCAAAGACGCCACACCACACCAATCCTGTTGTTAGGAGCCCTGCCGACCGCACAGGCCATATCAGGGCTGTCACCTCGTCACATTTTAAACTCAGATGAAAACTGCGACCATATTAAGATTAAAAGGGGGTGGGATAGCTCAGTGGGCAGAGCGCTCACTTTCCCCCAAGTAAAGTTAAGCAGCGTCGAGCGTGGTTACCAGTTTGATGGGTGACCATTTGCGCACCTTGGCTTCAGTACAAACCCCCCAGTTCACCCAGCTGTCAATGGGTACCTGCACTCTTTAGGGTCAGAGAAGGTAAAGCAGCGAGGGAGAGGAGATGGGTGCCACCCTCAATATGCTGGCCCCTAGAGAAGCTGAGGTCTCTGGTGCCTCACTCCCCTACAACCACATAGGTTATGGGACACCTTTACCTTTTACCTTATAAAACCAACTCTACTGTCTTTGCTAGTATCAACAACCTGGTTAACCATAAGGGTCAGCCCAGGACGGCCACCATGTTGTGGAAAAACCCACATCGATCACACATAAAATGAGATCAAACTAAAACCAGATTCCTTAAAACAACCCTGTCCTTAGAGACCGACTACATCCATTTCACTCTAATCAGACAGAAAAAGCCCGATTCTCTCCCAAAAAATTTTTTTTAATGGTGTAAGACGCCCCATGACCTCTCACCTGCAGGAGCTGCGGAAGAAGCGCTGCAGCAGGTAATAGATAACGGCCAAGGGGAGAGCAGCCAGGACAAACCAGGGGGTGACGATGGAGTTGAGGATGACGGCCGACAGACAGTAGAGGATGCAGCGCAGCAGATTCTCAAGATAGCCTGACAGTTTCTGTCAACATCAACACCAATAACAACATCAACAGACAGACAGACAGACAGACAGTAGAGGATGCAGTAAAGCAGGTTATCCAGATAGCCTGACAGTTTCTGTCAACATCAATAATCACCATAGAGTGAGAGAGAGAGAGACAGACAGACAGACAGACAGACAGATTTTGCAACCAGCTTCCTCCACTCCCCACGGTCCTCCGCCCTCCGTAGCAGGTCGTTCCACCCAAGGCCTGTCCACTCTCTGATGTTGTCTTCCCATCGTTTCCTCTGTCTGCCTCTTTGTCTCCCTCCCCTTACTGTTCCCTGTAAGGACTACATACATACCTACCTTACCTATCTGGTAACATGGGAATGGATGACAAAACTGACAAACCTGCATACACATGGGGACTCTGTGTAAAAAAAAAAAAAGTACACGAGTGCTTATCCCATGAGTGATGTGGGAAAAAGATGACAAAACTGACAAACCTGCTTACACACGGGGACTGGATGTAAAAAAAAAAAAAAGCACCTGAGTGCTTATTCCATTATCCTCGAAATAAAATAAACAAAATATTTTAAAATATATAGATATCTTCATGGTTTTACCTGGTCGATGGCGGTGATGTCAGCAGAAAAGCGATTCAGAATTCGACCACTGGGGTTGGTGTCAAAAAACCTGCAACACACACACTGACTTCAGCAACCAAACCATCTCTGCAACACACACACTGACGTCAGCAACCAAAGCAACCCTCTCTGCACTGCAACACACCGACTGCAACACCTGCAACAAACCATCTCTGAATACAAATACTACGCACGCAAGCATGCACGCATGTGCGCACACACACTCTCTCCCTCTGTCTCTCTCTTTATCTCTGTCACGTCGTAGGCAGGTGCATGACATTCTGGATCACATCCACACCCCCCCACACACAAACCCACATCCACACCCACAAACACCTCCCTCACAAACCCACACCCATCACCCCCACCCACCCACACACACACCCTCCCTCTCCCTGTCTCTGACCTCATAGGCAGGTGCATAACATTCTGCAGTTTCACACACACACACACTCACACGAACCCCCCCCCCCCCCATCCCCCCCCCCCCCCCACCCAAGCCCCCCCACCCCCTCCTTCCCCTCTCCCTGTGTCACCTCATGGGCAGGTGCATGAGGACAGCACTTTGCCCCCGTAGGTGCCGGAGATGAGCACCATGACCCCCCCCCCCCCCCCCCCCCATACACACACACACACACACCCTCCCTCTCTCCTCTCCCCATGTCTCTGTCTCTCACCTCATGGGCAGGTGCATGACGTTCTGCAGCATGTGCAGGTACAGCACTTTGCCCCCATACGCACCATGACCCACACACACACACACTCTCTTCCTCCCCCTCCCCTCTCTCCCTCCCCCCTCTCTCACCTCATGGGCAGGTGCATGACATTCTGCAGCATCAAATCACATCCACCCACTCTCTCTCTCTCCCTCCCTTTCTATCCCCCCCCTCTCTCTATATATCTCTCTCCCTTTCTCTCTATCACCCCCTCACACACACACTCTCCCTCCCTCCCCCCCTCCCCCTCTCTCACCTCATGGGCAGGTGCATGACATTCTGCAGCATGTCGAGATACAGCACCTTGCCCCCGTAAGTGCCCGAGATGAGCACCATGACCCCCCCCCCCCCCCCCCCCCCTCACACACACTCTCTCCCCTCCCCCCCCCCCTCCTCCTCTCTCACCTCATGGGCAGGTGCATGACATTCTGCAGCATGTGCAGGTACAGCACTTTGCCCCCGTAGGTGCCAGAGATGAGCACCATGAAGGTGGCCAGGAAAGCAGCGATGACCGACGTTGACGACAGCGTCACGTACACCGCCAGGTAATGGTCGTTCTCATCACCACTCCCCCTCCCCCCCCTGCTGTGGGACAACCAATCGTCCAATCAAAAACTCTTGAGTGAGAATAGAGCCAGAGTGGGGTGGGATAGCTTAGTGGTCAGAGCGCTCGCTTTCCCCCCCCCCCCCCCCCCCAAGTCTAAGTTCAGCAGTGCTGAACAGTCAAATTAATGTATAATGACAAAAATAAGTCAAAGTAAGGTATAATGACAACAACAAGTCAAATTAATGTATAATGACAATTAAAAAAAACAACAACAACAGCCTAAGCTGTCTGTCTCACTCTCACTCTCTCTCTCTCTCTCTCTCTCTCTCTCTCTCTCTCTCTCTCCTCCTCACTCACTCATCACTCACTCACTCACCACTTCACTCACTCACTCACTCACTCACTCACTCACTCACTCACTCACTCACTCACTCACTCACTCACTCACTCACTCACACACTCACTCACTCACTCACTCACTCACTCACTCACTCACTCACTCACTCACTCACTCACTCACTCACTCACCTCACTCACTCACTCACTCACTCACTCACTCACTCACTCACTCACTCACTCACTCACTCACTCACTCACTCACTCACTCACTCACTCACTCACTCACTCACTCACTCACTCACCACACACACACACACACACACACACACACACACACACACACACACACACACACACACACACACACACACACACACACACACACACACACACAACACACACACTCACTCACTCACTCACATCCACCCACCCACCCACATGCACACACAAACTCACTCACCACCACCCATCCCACCACCCCCCCCCCCCCACACACACACA
>CM060342.1:2552748-2567748 GCA_030674155.1 Stramonita haemastoma | reverse complement strand
GGTGCTACCTACAACAGGCGCTACCTACAACAGGCGATACCTACAACAGGTGCTACCTACAACAGGTGCTACCTACAACAGGTGCTACCTACAGCAGGTGCTACCTACAGCAGGTGCTACCTACAGCAGGTGCTACCTACAGCAGGTGCCACCTTACCTGCACGGAGGAGGGGCGGATGAGGGGGTCAAAGCCGATGCCGCTGCTGCTGCTGTGCTTCCTCTCCACAGCCAGGTGATCCCCCCCCTCCTGTCTGCACACACACCACCATCACCGTCACTGCCACTACACTTTGATAGAGATTTGATTTGATTTGATTTGATTTATTCTTTTATATCCAGGATAATGGAATAAGCACTCTTGTGCTTTTTTACATCCAGTCCCAGTGTGTATGCAGTTTTGTAAATGTCATCTGTTCCCACCGGCACACGATGGCCTACTTTACGAATAGCGGAACAGGATTTAACGTGTGCGCAATGTGTTCTGTGTGCGTTTGCACATGGGGCCTTGGTTTAAAGTCTCATGCGAAGGAATTTTGGGGAGAGTGGAGTCAGCACTGATGTTAACTCCAGGAGAAAAATCTCCTTGACCGGAGTCAAACCCGGGTCGTCAAATTGCCAGCGCAATGTTCTGACCACTAGGCTATCCGTGAGAGTGTAGGTATGTTTGTGTTGAGGGGGGGGGGGGGGGGTTTATATGGGGTGAGGGGTGTGGTGAGAGGGTGTTTTGTGTGTGTGTGTGTGTGTGTGTGTGTGTGTGTGTGTGTGTGTGTGTGTGTGTGTGTGTGTGTGTGTGTGTGTGTGTGTGCGTGCGTGTGTGTGAAGTCAAGTCAATTCAAATTTCTATTTCCAGATGGTACATTGAATAAGCATTGATTTGCTTTTTTTCATCAAGCCATCTATCTAGGAAGAAAAAAAAAGAAGAGAAAAATAAACATTTCACAAATATTGTTTAACTAACATGATTCAACAGCCTCAAAATTAAGATATATCTATAGATAAACAAACAAAAAAAGTGGGGGGAAAAAAAGGAGAAGAAAATAATAAAATAATGATAAAAGAAGAAATATATTCAAAAGTAACACACACACACACACACACACACACACACACACAAACACGTGCATGTAAGCGCGCTCGCCACACGAGCACGTATGGACTTACACACGTGCACACATTTAGAGTTTAAAAAAACAATAGTGTTTAAACAAATTATATCAGTTACAACATCACTAATACCATTGTTTAACATTGAAAAAAATGTCAATCACACTATCAGGTTATTCATATATATAGGTGTGTGTGTGTGTGTGTGTGTGTGTTTGTGTGAGTGTGTATGTGTGTGCGCATGTATGCATGTGTGTGTTGCTCAAGTAAAAATGTCTGAGTGTGTGGGTGCACACATGTGCAAACATGGTTGTTTCTGTCAATGTACCAAGCTACACCTAACAGTGCTTAACCCTTAGCTGCTATCAAATTTTGCTCAGGCACATGCTGGATGAAACAGAGAGAGCGTTGAATCATGACGCACAGCGATCGTCATCTGAGCATTGCTGGCGACGGTTTCTATGACAAACGCTGGTCATCAACAGCGCAGTACTGAGGTAAAGGAGAAAAGTCTCAGAGCAATTTTCTGATGGCTGCTGTGAAATGTCTTGCCTGTGAAGACCCAGCCTCTCTGGAGGTATGCCCGTTTTCCCAGGCCCTAGGACAGTACCTGCCCTGACAAACTGTCCGTGCAGGAGGGAGGCCGTGTCTACAGTGATCGCTGTTTCTGATGTATATAGCCATGTCATTAGTGGTGCTTCTCTGTACAAATGTAAACATGGACTTCTAAAAGAAAGAAGAATTATGAATGGAGAGAATGTTCTCTTTCCTCCAAGTTAGCTGTGTGTGCTTATGGGCAACTGTCACACCCAAACTAGACCTTGGGCATCTGTATACACACACAACTGCAACATCAACAACGTGATACATGTATATATATATCATATATACCATTTATATGTACAACAAACATTCCAGCATAGGTGAAGCCTGTCCTGACAGCTGGCAGAAGTGATACTGCCTGTGTTAAGTGTAGACTCCATTTTATCTGGTATATACCCCTAAAAATTAAAAGGTAAAAGTGTTCCCATAACCTCTGTTTTGTAGGGGAGTGAGGCGTCAGAGACCTCAGCTTCTCTAGGGGCCAGAATATTGAGGGCAGCGCCCATCTCCTCTCCCTCGCTGCTTTACCTTCCCTGACCCTAAAAGAGGGCAGGTACCCATTGACAGCTGGGTGAACTGGGAGACTGTACTGAAGTCAGGACATGCAAACGGTCACCCATCCAATTGGGTAACCACGCTCAATGCTGCTTAACCTTAGCGTGGGGAAAGCGAGTGCTGTGACCACAAAAGCTGTATCAAATGAGTGCTTATTCCATTATCCTCGATATAAAAGAATGAATAAATGATCACCAAGGTCCTATAGAAGTGGAATAAGCACTCACATGCTTTTTTTACATCCAGTTCCCATGTGTATGCAGTTTTGTAAATTGTCATCTGTTCCCACCAGCACACAATGGCCTACTCTTACGAAAAGTGGAACAGGATTTAACGTATGCGCAAGATGTTCTGCATGCGTTCACACACAGGGCCTCGGTTTATAGTCTCATCTGAAGGACTTTTCTCGTTACAAGTCTTAGGCTTTCTACAGCCTCCTCCTCTCAAATACAGGACAACTTTGAAGGCTCAGATAAAGCCTTTGGCTCATATTTCAAGTATGTAGAGTAAAAACCCTTCTCCTTTCCACACATAGAAAGAATAAGATACACTACAGCTGGTACTAAGGGGGCGGGATAGCTCAGAGGTCAGAGCGCTCGCTTTCTTTCCCCCAGTCAAAGTTAAGCAGCATCAAGCATGGTTACCAATGGGATGGGTGACTGTTTGTGCACCTTCACTTTAGTACAGACCCCCATTTCACCCAGCTGTCAATGGGTACCTGCCCTCTTTAGGGTCAGGGAAGGTAAAGTAGCGAAGGAGAGGAGATGGGTGCCGCCCTCAATATGCTGGCCCCTAGAGAAGCTGAGGTCTCTGATGCCTCACTCCCCTACAACCACATAGGTTATGGGACACCTTTACCTTTTTTAGAGCTGATACACTACAATCACACACGTGTTACACAGAAACTGAAACTGCAAAATCCACCATTACCTTTCGGTGGTTGGAAAACAACAACAAATTTCAAAGTGCAGACACTAAAGAGTTCATCATTCACAAGAACATGCCAAAGGTGATAACATTTTCTGAAAACACTGTGTCTGCACACCAAAACAAAGGGAACAAACAAATCGCCGCTCTTTTAAACATAACTGCCGATTTCCCCAACAATTCACTGGATGATGATAACATACCTTCCTCCCAAAAAAGCAGGCAATAATGTTAATATCAACAAAATAACAAACTCGTCCCCAAAAGCAGGCAATAATGCTGATATCAACAAAATAACAAACTTGTCCCCAAAAGCAGGCAATGATGCTGATATCAACAAAACAGTAAAATAAACGTGAAGAATTCGGTACAACAAAGCTGCCAATGCCTGTTGGTTAACTTTTGGGGAGGAGGGAGAGGGGAGGGGGAGGGAAGGCTGATCATTTGTAATACAAAAATACTTGCTGGTTACTGAATGTGGAGATGGCCCAGGCCAAAAGCTGTGTCACTTATTGATGTCAGCTCATTGCCAAGGCCTAAACTAAAATATTGTGATGTTGTAAAACGTGTTGAGATTGTCTTCAGCCATGACAAGCTCTTAACAGACCAACCTGCACTCTCCTTCAAAGGAGAATAAATTCTCTGAAGTTGGAGTATGGCTGCCTATATGGCGAGGTATTTGAAAATAGTCATACACGCAAACTTCTCATTCAATGTGCAATTTCAATCTCACTGTGATTCCCAGGTGGGATGAGTGAGTCAGAGAACACATTCTGGGTGACCCCCCAGAGTGTTAATTTGGGGAACAACAACAACAACTGAAAGTGGAGCACTGTCCCTAAAACTGACTGCATAGAGAAAAGAAAACCCAACACAACAACTGTCACATGGGAATTGGCCGGCAGCTCTGTTAGAATGCTTCAACTGTTTCAAAAAATAAAAAATAAAAAAAACCCAACTGAAAAACCGTACCAATACAACCAGTGACTGCAGAGGTTGCAGAAAGTATCTGCCAGTCACCAGTGGGACAGTGACTGTAAATGGAATTTTATAAACTTATCATTGTCCATTACATTCTTCATCCTTTCACCTTTCCCCTTTTTCAGTACATTCTTAATGTGGATGTACCATTGTCTAAATCACCTTGTAGTGAATGGACATTAAACCAATGAGAAGAAGAAGAAGAATGACTGCAGAGGCCAGCTCAACACCTTGGCTTTCTAGCAACAAATGTATATGCAGTGAAACACTTTCAAATATTCATATTTTGTTTATCACTGTCAAGGTTAAGAAATAAGTTCCTACCATCACTGCAAAGTAAGTCCCAGCAATTGATGATTTTTTGTTTTTTGTTTTTGTTGTTGGTTTGCACATTGCAGCTCAACGGTCATCGTTTTCAATTTATTGTTTAATTGAGCACACTATAAGCTACAAGCTTGTTGCTGCTATGATTAAAAAATGCTGTTGTTTTCAATCCATGTTCTAAATTCTGAATAAAATCTATTTAAACCAAGACCCTGCCCGAGGTTCTTACAAATCCAAAGTTTGTTTTTTTTGTTTTTTAAAAATTTTATCCAGTGTACCTCTTAATGGGAAAAAAAACTTGAAGCTGGTCAAGACACGAGATCACACCAATTCAAAGATCCTTCATAAATGTTGGGGTTTTTTGTTTTTGTTTGTTTTGTTCAGTAATGAGCAAAGAATGTTTATATACACATCTGAAAAAAAAACAAAGTTAAAAACTTTTCTGCTAGAGTTTACACTAGCGACATCTTTTCATAGTTACAGACAAAATCAGGTTGACAGTAATTTTCTCAGCTGTGCTTCTTGTTAAAAAAACCACATGGTATTGAACGTAGATTAAGTCTTTTTAATCTTACTAATACACATTTACCCAAGCAAGATAATTTTGTTGATCCAGCAATTTGTTGCAGTGAGTTTCTTTGGATTATAGCCAAACAAAATATCACGAATTCAAAGTTAATGTGCCAGTAAATGTAAGTCTCCGATGCGGTCTCCAGTAGCTCTTCTTTATGTAAAATATGACAATGCGTCCTCACAGCTTTGATAGCAGCATGATTCCAAAATCTTCAGGTTCTGCTTTCAGCAAAGTGTTCTGAGGTTTTGTTCTTTTTGCCTTTCTTTACCTCATTTTTAGTTAAAGTCTGTCCCGAGCCTAAGGCTCATCAGGCCGGTGCCTATCCCGGTTTCTGTGGCGTTAAGTGACTGAGAGTCATAGACTCCCCCCTGGATAGGACGCCAGTCTATCGCAGGGTTAACCCCCAACACAAGGTTGGTACCCCTTTTACACCTGGGTGGGGTGAGAAAATAGCCGTAAAGTGCCTTTTCCAAGGGCACAACGCCATAGCCAAAAGCTGGGATCGAACCCGCAACCTTTAGATTACGAGTCCAATGCCCTAACCACTAGACTACAGCGGTGGCTTACCTCATTTTTGCAACCTAGTTTTTTGTATGGTTTGAAATCAGTATTTTGATACACATTTTTTTCTTCTTTTTTTTTAATTTTAGTACGGACACACATCTCCTGACTTTGCAGCCCTCATCTCTCATAACCCCCTCAAGACTCCTTAGCAACAACAACAACAACAAATAAGAGGGGGGGGGGGGGGGGGGGGAGTTGAAGAAAGAAAACTGAATCCCTTGGCAAAGGTATGTGATGCAGGGATGGAGAGTGATGGAGGGGAACACTGGTAACAACAACACACTGACTGGATAGGTGGTCTAGACGTAACATGCCTGCCTAGAAAGCAAAAAGTCTGGGTCAGAGTGTGCGATGGTTCCAAACCCCGTTTGGCCCCCAAACTTTTCCCCCATCCATTAAACCATCATTGGTGGTCTGGGTGCTAGTCTTTCGGATGAGACGATAAACCGAGGTCCAGTGTGTTACACATCATTATTTAGCACGCGTAAAAGAACCCACCGCAACAAGAAGGTTGTCCCTGGCAAAATCCTGTAAAAAAAAGCCCACTCTGATAAGGAAACAAATACAATTGCAAACAGGAAAAAGAAAAAAAAAAAAGGGTAGGAGCTGCACTAGTGGGGACGCACTCTCACCAGGGAGAGAGAGAGAGAGAGAGCATCCCGAATTTCATGCATCAGAGAAATCTGCTGTGACATAAAGTGCTATTAAACAAAACCAAAAAACCCAAAAAACAAAACCTGACATGAGTACTGTATCTGAATCTTCTGCTTATGAGAACTCCACTCACACACACGTGACAGACAAGTGATGACTATTAACATTCCATTATAAAAAACAAAAAAACAAACAACAAAACAAAAATTGTGTTCAGTGTCTCAGAGACTCTCTCCCTGGAGAGTTTTGGTGGGGGGGGGGGGGGGGGGGGGGGGATGCCAACGGCTCTCCCGGTCATGGGGGCAGGATAGCCTAGTGGTCAGAACATTGTGCTCGCAATTTGACGACCTGGGTTCGATTCCCTGTCAGAGGGATTTTTCCCCTGGAGTTAACCAGTGCTGACTCCACTCTCCCCAAAAGTCCCTTGGATGAGACTATAAACCGAGGCCCTATATGCAAACGCATGCAGAAAATCTTGTGCAGACTTTAATTCCTGTTCTGCTTTTGGGAAGAGTAGGCCATTGTGTGCCGGTGGGGAACAGATGGCAAGATTTACAAAACTGCATACACACGGGGACTGGATGTAAGAAAGCACATGGGTGCTTATTCCATTATCCTTGCTATAAAAGAATAGATGAATGAATAAATAAATAAAAAATGGCAGTGACGAGGGAACACAAAAACAGGACGGCGACTGTGACCACAGGACACAGAAGAGGTGATGTTCAGGTGTGCTCTTCTTTCATCAATCTGACAAAAACCTGCCTCGCTCACCACACCCTAGCTATATGAAGTAATGTAGAAAAAGATAAAGGTAAAGGTGTCCCATAACCTGTGTGGTCGTAGGGGAGCGAGGCATCAGAGACCTCAGCTTCTCCAGGGGCCAGTATGTTGAGGGCAGCGGCACCCATCTCCTCTCCTTCGCTGTTTTACCTTCCCTGACCCTAAAGAGGGCAGGTACCCTTTTACAGCTGGGGGAACTGGGGGGAACTGTACTGAAGCCAAGGTGCGCAAATAGTCACCAATCTAATTGGTAACCATGCTCGATGCTGCTTAACCTTGGCTTGGGGGAAAGCGAGTGCTCTGACCACTGAGCTATCCTGTCCTCAGGAAGTGAAATGACGTATCACAGAAAAATCTTCTCACTTTGTGCATAACCATCAATGATCATCTATAACTACACATCAATGTACTGCACACTTCATTAAGCATTTGAAAAATTAAAGTAAAGATAAAGCATAGTACTGCACAGAAATCATGTGCTTGCTCCCTTTCTGTGTTCCATCAACACATATCAACAAGGTTACATTCAGTGACTATACATACATCAACAGTGTGATTTTCGATATCAATCAACCATATGCACTCTTGTTAAGCAGACGTTATGAATAGCTGTTAATGATTTCATAAAATGATGTTATTCAAATCTTTGTCTACCAAACAAGTCTAGATCATCTGATTTCCCAATATTTTTTTTTTCAAAATAAGATATATGTTTATAACAAGACGACAAAAATACCCAACATTTTATTAAAAGGGAAAAACTACTGTAGCAGTGTGTGTTGTCATCGGATAAATCTTCCTGTCATATCTGTGAACTATAGCCTTGAATGGTCTGAGCACATGTAACAACGCATACACATAAAACATTTCAGCTGATGTCAAGGCCTCAAAACTATACACAAAACTGTTCCTACATAATTAGGTTTATCATTTACATTATAAAAAAAATCTGTCACAAAAACATTTCCTAGACTAACGTACCAAAAATTTGCTCTTAAAAAGACATTTCTATTCATACAAGTTTATCAGCTAAGACATTTCTGTTCATACAAGTTTATCAGTGAAGACATTTCTGTTCATACAAGTTTCTCAGCTAAGACATTTCTGTTCATACAAGTTTCTCAGCTAAGACATTTCTGTTCATACAAGTTTCTCAGCTAAGACATTTCTGTTCATACAAGTTTATCAGTGAAGACATTTCTGTTTATACAAGTTTATCAGACATTTCTGTTTGTACAAGTTTCTCAGCTAAGACATTTCTGTTCATACAAGTTTCTCAGCTAAGACATTTCTGTTCATACAAGTTTATCAGTGAAGACATTTCTGTTTATACAAGTTTATCAGACATTTCTGTTCATACAAGTTTCTCAGCTAAGACATTTCTGTTCATACAAGTTTATCAGACATTTCTGTTCATACAAGTTTCTCAGCTAAAAAAACCAAAACAAAACAAAAAACAAACAAACAAACAAACAAAATTACAAAAAGTTTCTCAGCTAAGACATTTCTGTTCATACAAGTTGACCATCAATTCTGTATCACCAACACCAACGAACACAGCAAGTGCACAGTGCACGTGCACGTGCAGCCCCCACAAGCCCCCTCCACCATCTCTAAGGAAGCGTGCAACAACCACACCCTGAACCCTCCACCCCTGTCCTGTCCCCCACAGCGGGGACTGTTACTCACTTGCTGTCTTGCCTCTCCCAGAAATATCGGCTGGAAACAAAACAGTGTTGATGCACAAAAAGGATTCACTCTCAGATCCACCACCTCTTTATCTATTCATTTATTTATTTGTATTTTATTTATTCTTTTATATCGAGGATAATGGGATAAGCACTCACATGCTTTTTTTTTTACATCCAGTCCCCCTATGTATGCAGTTTTGTAAATCTTGTCATCTGTTCCCACTGGCACACAATGGCCTACTCTTACCAAAAGCGGAACAAAATTTAACGTGTGCAGAAGATGTTTTGCGTGCGTTCGCACATGGGGCCTCGGTTTATAGTCTCATCCAAAGGACTTTTGGGGAGAGTGGAGTCAGCACTGATGTTAACTCCAGGGGAAAAATCCCCTTGAACGGGAACTGAACCCGGGTCGTTAAAATTGCGACCGCAATGTTCTGACCACTAGGCTATCCCGTCCTCTCTACATCAACAGTCTGCTTTATCATCATAGATCATCCCAGCGTTACCACAGTCTGTTCCCACCTTAATATTCCAGTTGCTTTATAATCCTAGACTGTTCCAACCTTAATATTCCAGTTGCTTTATTCTCATAGACTGTTCCAAACTTAATATTCCAGTTGCTTTATTCTCATAGACTGTTCCAAACTTAATATTCCAGTTGCTTTATTCTCATAGACTGTTCCAAACTTAATATTCCAGTTGCTTTATTCTCATAGACTGTTCCAACCTTAATATTCCAGTTGCTTTATTCTCATAAGACTGTTCCAACCTTAATATTCCAGTTGCTTTATTCTCATAGACTGTTCCCACCTTCAGATTCCAGTTGCTCTCCCTGCCACTTAATGTACCTTTTGTGGTAATGCGTCACATTTGTTTTTCCAAATCCCCAGACTGTGTGTGGAGGAGATAGCGAGAAAACCTCTAGGGTTTTACTTGTGTTCAGAGGCCTGTGGAGGACAGAGTGAGAAACCCTCTATACAGCAGTCAGTTTCCCCCACTTTCAGCTCTTTTCAGCTGCTATCCATCCCTTCCCAGCTGGTGCTGATTACAGCAGAAACTGACCACACTTGGACTTGTAAAAGGAAGAGACTAAACTTAGCACTGGGCCCTGGACCCTTGACCGAGTTATGCTGGATTTGTGCACTGTGTCTAGTGTCTTACTAGTGTTCAGAGGCCTGTAGAGGAGACAGACAGAAAACCCACAGTGTCCAACGTATTCAAAGGCCTGTAGAGGAGACAGACAGAAAACCCACAGTGTCCAACGTATTCAAAGGCCTGTAGAGGAGACAGACAGAAAACCCACAGTGTCCAACGTATTCAAAGGCCTGTAGAGGAGACAGACAGAAAACCCACAGTGTCCAACGTATTCAAAGGCCTGTAGAGGAGACAGACAGAAAACCCACAGTGTCCAACGTATTCAAAGGCCTGTAGAGGAGACGGACAGAAAACCCACAGTGTCCAACGTATTCAAAGGCCTGTAGAGGAGAGAGACAGAAAACCCACAGTGTCCAACGTATTCAAAGGCCTGTAGAGGAGACGGACAGAAAACCCACAGTGTCCAACGTATTCAAAGGCCTGTAGAGGAGACAGACAGAAAACCCACAGTGTCCAACGTATTCAAAGGCCTGTAGAGGAGACAGACAGAAAACCCACAGTGTCCAACGTATTCAAAGGCCTGTAGAGGAGACAGACAGAAAACCCACAGTGTCCAACGTATTCAAAGGCCTGTAGAGGAGACAGACAGAAAACCCACAGTGTCCAACGTATTCAAAGGCCTGTAGAGGAGACAGACAGAAAACCCACAGTGTCCAACGTATTCAAAGGCCTGTAGAGGAGACAGACAGAAAACCTCTGGTGTCTTACTTGTGTTCGGAGGCCCGAGCGTCCCTGATGGCTTTCCTCCAGGACTCGTACAGGTCGGCATCAAACTTCTTCACATCCCCCACCTTGCCTTGGAAGTACACTGCCCCATCCATCATCACAATCACCTGCACACACACACACACGCGCACACACATGCACGCAAGCACGCACGCACGCAAGCACACACACGCACACACACACACACACACACACACACACACGCACACGCACACGCACGCACACACACACACACAGCCACCCGCCCCACTTGCTCTGTCTTGAGTGTGTCATGAAAAAGAAGAATACATGTATGCACACAAAGACACTGACATACACACATATACACACACACATGTATACACACAGACACAGACACACACAAACATACACACACACCGTGCAGAGAGATACTGAGCCCCATTCTAGATGATTTTTTTACCTTGGAGTTAACATCACACACATACATACACCTGACACAACGCAGACACACATGCACACACACACACTGCACAGAAAGAAAAAACTAATCCCTACTCAAGATGATTTTTTTTCCCTTGGAGTTAACATCCACCAGGCTATCCCATCCCCCCCCCCCCCCCCCCCCCCCCCTGTATCATCACCAGAGCAGCATGGTGAGTCAGCCTGCTCACCTGGCTGGCGTGAGGCAGGTACTGCACGTGGTGAGTCACCAGAATCACCGTCCTCTTCCGCTTGATCAGGCGTTTCAAAATGGCCTCCTCCACCACGTGACGCCCGGTGTGAGCATCCAGCGCTGACAGGGGGTCGTCCTGTCACACACCACAGGGTCACAGTGTAGACACAACGTTACGTAGACATGCATTACACACACGTCACACACATGATGTAGGCATCATTACGTACATACATACATACATACATACATACATACATACATACATACATGCATTGATAACTAACTAACTAGCTAACTAACTGCCTGCCTGCCTGCCTGCCTGCCTGCCTGCCTACCTATCTATCTATCCCTTAGTCTGTTTATCTACTTACCTACCTACCTACCTACCTACCTACCTACCTACCTACCTACCTACCTATCTCTATCTATACCTCTGTCTGTCTGTCTGTCTATCTATCTATCTATAACTATCTATCCCTTAGTCTGGTGACCGTGGGGGCACCCCTGAAGACTTGACAACCAGTTCCCTCCATTCCTCTCTCCGTTCTGCCTTTCTCAGGGTTTAGTTGAGTTCTAGGCCTGTCCATTCGCTGATGTTGTCCTCCCATCTCTTCCTTGGTCTGCCTCTTTTTCTTCCTCCTTGGACAGTGCCTTGCAGTAGTGTTTTTGCAAGTCTTTTCAATCTTGTGACATGCCCATACCATTTAAGTTCACATACATAACACACGTATCACACAATGTAGACATAATTACATACATGTACATTACAGACTGGATAGCCTGGTGGTCAGAGTGATGCGCTCAAGATCTGCTGACTCGGATTCGAATCTCATTCCAGAGGATTTTTCCCTCTGGAGTTAACATCAGTGCCGACTCCAGTCCCCATCAAAATGTCCTTCGGATGAGACTAAAAATCGATGTCCAGTGTGTGAATGCACACAGAACATCTTGCAAACATGTTAAAACCTGTTCCGCTTTGAACAACAAACAAGCTCCTACCTGGCTATGAACATCAGGCAGTTTCTACACTGCAATGAACCCTTTCCTTCCTTTCAAACCCCAGCTTGTACGAGTTCAGACACCCCAGCTCAGCTTACCATAATCACAGCACAGTACAGATCAGCTGGGAGAATGGGATAGCCTAGTGGTCAGAACACTGCGCTGGCAATTTGATGACCCCAGTTCAATTCCCGTTCGTGGGGATTTTCCCCTGGAGTTAACATCAGTGCTGACTCCACTCTCCCCAAAAGTCCTTTGGATGAGACTATAAACCGAGGCCTTGTGTGCGAACGGTCGCGGAACATCTTGCGCACATGTTAAATCCTGTTCTGCTTTTCGTAAGAGTAGGCCATTGTGTGCCGGTGGGAACAGATGACAATATTTACACAACTGCATACACACGGGGACAGGATGAAAAACAGCACACGAGAACTTATGCCATTATCCTCGATATAAAAGAATAAATCAATAAATCAAATCAAATCAAATCTCTCTCTCTCTCTCTCTCTCTCTCTCTCTCTCTCTCTCCCTCCCTCCCTCCCTCCCTATATGAGCCACCTAGCTGTGACTGAAATGAACAGTTCCTGCACTGCGATGAACCTTGTCCTTCCTTTTAAACCCCAGCTAGCACAAGTTCTGACACCCCAGCTCAACTTACCATTATCACAGTACAGCACAGTACACTACAGCACAGTACAGTACAGCACAGCACAGTACAGTACAGCACAGTACAATACAGTACAGTACAGTACAGTACAGTACAATACAGTACAGCACAGTACAGTACAGTACAGTACAGCACAGCACAGCACAGCACAGAACACTACAGCACAGCACAGCACAGCACAGCACAGCACAGCACAGCACAGTACAGTACAGCACAACTCACCATGATTACAGTGTCTGCCCCGGAGTACAGGGCCCTGGCAATGGCCACTCTCTGCTTCTGTCCTCCACTCAGGTTAATGCCCTGGAAAGATACAGCACAGTGTTAGTATAGTATTAGTATAGTATAATATAGTATAGTATAGTATAGTATAGTATAGTATAGTATAGTATAGTATAGTATAGTATAGTATAGTATAGTATAGTACTGGTATGGTATGGTATGGTATGGTATGGTATGGTATGGTATGGTATGGTATGGTATGGTATGGTATGGTATGGTACGGTACGGTATGGTACAGTACAGTGCAGTGCAGTGCAGTGCAGTGCAGTGCAGTGCAGTGCAGTGCAATGCAGTGCAGTGCAGTACAGTATAGTATAGCACAGTACAGTACAGCACTGCAAATCACAGCACTGTACAGTACAGCATAACAGTACAGTACAACACAGCACAATACAATACAGTACAGTACAGCACAGCACAGCACAGTACATCACAAAAGTTGACCTACATAGGCCTGCAAAATCTGTGTTTTTTTTTTTTTTTTTTAATGTCCTGTCATTTTGGGGTTTTAAATTTTTTTTTAAAGATTTATTTCCAGTTCATTCTTGTCTACATAAAGAAACCCACTCACACACAAAAAAACAATGCATAATTTATAGATTGCATAAAACTTCAAACAGTGATACTGAATAAAAATGGAAAAAATATTGAGAGATAACAACAAAAATGACAACAAAAACAAGAGTCCAACATTATGATGTATACAGTCAGTTGTCTAGGTATGTGAAATTCACTTTTTCAGAAAATGTAGACAATCTTTTACAGTCTCTTTTATTGGTGTTTTTAAAAAATAAAAAAAACTTTCAATCTTTATCCACAGCTCAGGTACAAACTCCCTCTGAGGGGCCACCATGTTGAGGGCGGCGCCCATCTCCTCTCCCTCGCTGCTTTACCTTCCCTGACCCTAAAGAGGGCAGGTACCCATTGACAGCTGGGTGAACTGGGGGACTGTACTGTAGCCAAGGCGTGCAAACAGTCACCCATTCACTTGGTAACCACGCTCGATGCTGCTTAACCTTGGCTTGGGAAAAGTTAGTGCTCTGACCACTGAGCTATCCCATCCCCTTCGTGCATATGCAGAGATGTAATAAAAAAAAATATATTCATACACACACAGCAAAGATGGATTCAAACTGGAACAATTCTTTCCACTAATAGGCACATATTTGGCAGATGTACTAGCATGCCTACAAACACACACACACACTAACGTCCTTCAGATGAGACTTTAAACCGAGGCCCCGTGTGCGAACGCACGCAGAACATCTTGCGCACACGTTAAATCCTGTTCCGCTTTTCGTAAGAGTAGGCCATCGTGTGCTGGTGGGAACAGATGACAATATTTACAAAACTGCATACACACGGGGACAGGATGAAAAAAAGCACATTATTGCTTATTCTGTTATCCTCGATATAAAAGAATAAATAAAATAAAATAAAAATAACACACACACACTAACACACACACAAACACACACGCATGCATGCGCATATTTCCCCCATGCACCAGGGCCTGTCAGTATAAATAGCCTCCCCAGTTACAAATTCTGTGCTAGGAATTCCCTCTTTTCTATCCTCTCTTTGCTTTTGCCTTGTTCCTTTTCTTCCTGTCATCTCCTTGTCCATTCTCTTGACCGCTTTTCCAGAAGAAAAAAAAAATGATAAAAGATAACAATTCTCTCCCACACCCAAATCAGATGCACTGGGTCTGACTGGGTATAAAAGCAGCACAACACATTTTCACTCATATGACAGACAACAACAGTTACTGTCT
>CM060342.1:2542748-2547748 GCA_030674155.1 Stramonita haemastoma | reverse complement strand
CCGGTGGGAACAGATGACAATATTTACACAACTGCATGCACACGGGGACTGGATGAAAAAAAAGCACACAAGTGCTTATCCCATTATCCTCGATACAAAAGAATAAAATAAATAAAATAAACAACCCACCTGCAGGAATATGAAGACTAAAAAGAAGGGACACTGACCATCACAGAACTCCACAACACACCTGCAGGAATATGAATGTGACGGGGCGGTAATTAGATTACTTCCCATGCGATCGGAACTGCCAATCGCAGCGTCGTGGATCTAAATTTAGATCCACACCTGCGAATTGTGCAACGTTCTGTATCGCTGGGGGGTGGTCGAAAACTTTCCGTTACATGCACTTTGCCCGTAGTGGAAAAATGTAGAATTTATGCAGCCTCTTTTTAGAGGCCACATTCCCACTGTCTGACCATGCTGCCGTAACCGACATGTTGTACAGAGTCACGGCAGATCAAATATCTGCACTCTGTTACATGAAGACTAAAAAGAAGGGACACTGACCATCACAGAACTCCATAAACTCCAAAATCCTGTTCCGCTTTTCGGAAGAGTAGGTCATTGCGTGCCAGTGGGAACAGATCACAATAGTTACACAACTGCATGCACACGGGGACCGGATGAAAAAAAAGCACACGAGTGCTTATCCCATTATCCTTGACACAAAAGAATAGAATAAATAAAATGAATAACCCACCTGCAGGAATATGAAGACTAAAATAGAAGCGACACTGACCATCACAGTACTCCATAATCCTGTTCCGCTTTTCGTAAGAGTAGGCCATTGTGTGCCGGTGGGAACAGATGACAATATTTACACAACTGTATGCACACGGGGACTGGATGTAAAAAAGTACATGAACACTTATTCCATCATCCTCAATACAAAAGAATAAAATAAATAAAACAAATAACGTATAATAAATAACGCACCTGCAGGGATTTTGACGTTGATGTCCTTGAGGATCAGTTCCTTGGTCTCCAGGTCCCAGGAGAAGTCTCCGCTGAAGACCTCGATGACGTTGGGGGGGTCCAGGAAGGCCAGCTCGTTCTGCACGTCGTCAATGTCCCCTGTCGACACCCCGCTGTGGTGCCGCCGCCGCTTGTACTCCCCCTGACCCTCGCTGGAACTGCACAACAACCACAGGGCAGCAAATTTAACCCTCTTGCATTCGCACTCTTAACACACAACAGAAATTCATACAGGTTATGAGCCACACATAAAAACAGTAAACATACAAACGTAATATCACGAGAAATACCACAACATAGTATTCAAACATCAGCTTGCACCCATCACAATATATATTATAAAAAAAAAGAAAAAAAAGGTAACCTCACCTAAGAACTTGGACTGGACTTTCTCATCAGGGTCAGGGGTTTAACCCTCTTGCATTCGGATTCTCTGAACACAAATTGTCCCCTAGATTTCACATTCCATCACGAAATCAGGTCTGGCACACATGCTCGCTGGCCTTTTCCTCCTTCTAACTACATACCAGCAGCTGTAATTACTTCCAGACTCTCAGCAGGGTTTCTACCTCTAGCCTGATAGAGCTTTAACATGTGGTAGCAATTAGTGATGGTCACTGCCTGATGGAAATCTACTGTGTGTAAATCCCGGCAAATCCCGGTTCAGGATTCAGGGGGGCCAATTATTCAATCCTGGCAAATCCCAGTTTGTGACTAAGAGAATTAAATTAAGGGGGGGAGGGGGGTAACCTCACCTGACAACAGGGGCGCTGGACTTTCTCATGAGGGTGAGAGGCTTAAGGGGGAGGTAACCTCACCTGACAACAGGGGCGCTGGACTTTCTCATGAGGGTGAGAGGCTTAAGGGGGAGGTAACCTCACCTGAGAACAGGGGCGCTGGGCTTATGGGGAGGTAACCTCACCTGACAACAGGGGCGCTGGGCTTTCTCATGAGGGTGAGAGGCTTAAGGGGGAGGTAACCTCATAGCTTGAGGGAACACCTTTTATGACAACAGGAAAAAAAAAACAAAAAAAAAACAAAGATCGCCTCACCTGAGAACAGGGGCGCTGGACTTTCTCATCAGGGTGAGGGGCTTAAGGGGAGGTAACCTCACCTCAGAACTTAAGGGGGAGGTAACCTCATCTGAGAGCAGGGGTGCTGGACTTAAGGGGAGGTAACCTCACCTGAGAACAGGGGCGCTGGACTTAAGGGGAGGTAACCTCACCTGAGAACAGGGGCGCTGGACTTTCTCATCAGGGTGAGGGGCTTAAGGGGAGGTAACCTCACCTCAGAACTTAAGGGGGAGGTAACCTCATCTGAGAGCAGGGGTGCTGGACTTAAGGGGAGGTAACCTCACCTGAGAACAGGGGCGCTGGACTTAAGGGGAGGTAACCTCACCTGAGAACAGGGGCGCTGGACTTAAGGGGAGGTAACCTCACCTGAGAACAGGGGCGCTGGACTTAAGGGGAGGTAACCTCACCTGAGAACAGGGGTGCTGGGCTTAAGGGGAGGTAACCTCACCTAACAGGGGTGCTGGCTTAAGGGGAGGTAACCTCACCTGAGAACAGGGGCGCTACAAGGCTTAAGGGGAGGTAACCTCACCTGAGAACAGGGGCGCTGGACTTCCTCATAGGTTGAGGGAACACCTTTCATGACAACAGGTATCCCCTGAAAAAAAAAAACACACCAAAAAACCCCCAAAGATCGCCTCACCTGAGAACGGGGGCGCTAGACTTTCTCATCAGGGTCAGAGGCTTGACATCCAGCAGCTCAGAGCTGGTGGCGTTGCGGTGCAGACTTCCCGCCTTCATCTCAAACACGTCCAGCAGCGAATCCCCCGAGTTCTGCCGGCTGTGGCTCCGCCCTGTGGCGCCCCCGCTGCTGAAGGAGATGATGCTGCTGCTGCAGCACGAGTCGTTGTCCCCCGGGGGGTAGTAGTGGGGGTGGGGGGCGTTGGGCGGCCGCAAGGGGACGGTCTCCGGGCTGCTGTTTTCTGCGTCTACGCACACCACCGTGTCGAACTTGTCCTGAAGACAGTCACACACACACATGGTTTTTTTAAAATTTTGGATGGTTAATAGGGTAATAGGTTTGGTCGACTTCACTTGTCTGCCTGTGTAGTTGGTTGGTTTGGCTGGTCGGTAGTATGGTAGGGTATGGTAGGGTATGGTAGTGGTTGGGTTGGGTTGGGTTGGGTTGGGTTGGGTTGGGTTGGGTATGGTAGGGTATGGTAGGGTTGGGTTGGGTTGGGTTGGGTAGGGTAGGGTAGGGTAGGGTAGGGGTTGGGGTTGGGTTGTGGTTGGGTTGGGTATGGGTAGGGTAGGGTAGGGTAGGGTTGGGTTGGGTTGGGTAGGGTATGGTAGGGTAGGGTAGGGTAGGGTTGGGTTGGGTTGGGTGGGTAGGTAGGGTAGGGTTGGGTTGGGTTGGGTAGGGTATGGTAGGGTATGGTAGGGTTGGGTGTTGGGTTGGGTTGGGTTGGGTTGGGTTTGGGTAGGGTAGGGTAGGGTAGGGGTAGGGTAGGGTATGGGTTGGGTTGGGTTGGGTGGGTATGGTAGGGTAGGTAGGGTTAGGGTTGGGTTGTGGGGTTGGGTAGGGTAGGGTAGGGTAGGGTAGGGTAGGGTTGGGTTGGGGTTGGGTTGGGTGGTAGGGGTAGGGTAGGGTAGGGTAGGGTTGGGTGTAGGGGTAAGGGTTGGGTTGGGTTGGGTTGGGTTGGGTAGGGTAGGGTAGGGTAGGGTAGGGTAGGGTAGGGTTGGGTTGGGTTGGGTAGGGTAGGGTAGGGTAGGGTAGGGTAGGGTTGGGTTGGGTTGGGTTGGGTTGGGTAGGGTAGGGTAGGGTAGGGTAGGGTAGGGTTGGGTTGGGTTGGGTAGGGTAGGGTAGGGTAGGGTAGGGTAGGGTAGGGTTGGGTTGGGTTGGGTAGGGTTGGGTAGGGTAGGGTAGGGTAGGGTAGGGTTGGGTTGGGTTGGGTAGGGTAGGGTAGGGTAGGGTAGGGTAGGGTAGGGTTGGGTTGGGTTGGGTAGGGTAGGGTAGGGTAGGGTAGGGGGTTGGGTAGGGTTGGGTTGGGTAGGGTTGGGTTGGGTTGGGTTGGGTAGGGTAGGGTAGGGTAGGGTATGGTAGGGTATGGTAGGGTTGGGTTGGGTTGGGTTGGGTTGGGTAGGGTAGGGTAGGGGTTGGGTAGGGGTAGGGTAGGGTAGGGTAGGGTAGGGTAGGGTTGGGTAGGGTTTTGGGGTTGGGTAGGGTTGGGTTGGGTATGGGTTGGGTAGGGTAGGGTAGGGTAGGGTAGGGTAGGTATGGTAGGGTTGGGTTGGGTTGGGTTGGGTGGGAGGGAGGGTAGGTAGGGTAGGGTAGGGTAGGGTAGGGTAGGTTAGGGTAGGGTAGGGTTTGGGGTTGGGTTGGGTTGGGTTGGGTAGGGTAGGGTAGGGTAGGGTAGGTAGGGTAGGGTAGGGTAGGGTAGGGTAGGGTTGGGTTTGGGTTTGGGTTGGTTGGTAGGGTAGGGTTGGGTTGGTTTGGTTGGTTGGTTAAATGATTGACTGATTGGATGGTTGGTTGATTGATTGAATGACTGATTGATTTAGTGTGGGGGTGAGTGAGAGTGAGTGAGTAAGTGAGTGAGTGAGTGAGTGAGTGAGTGAGTGAGTGAGTGATGAGTGAGTGAGTGAGCAGTTGGTTGGTTGGTTCATTGTTGGTTGGTTGTTGATTGGTTGTTTGGTTGGTTGAATGGTGTCAAACTTGTCCTAAAGACACACACCACACACACACACATGGGTTTAAAAAAATTTTTGGACAGTTAATGGGTTTGGTCAACTTGTCTGTCTGCCTGTATGTTAGTATGCTGGCCCCTGGAGAAGCTGAGGTCTCTGATGCCTCGCTCCCCTATGACCACAAGGGGAGCAGATGAAAAGCTATACAAAACTGCATACACACAGGGACTGGATGTAAACAGCATGTGTGCTTGTTCCATTAACCCTCTTGCATTCGGATTCTCAGAAAAACAAACTGCCTCTACATTTCGCATTCCCCAAAAA
>CM060342.1:2531253-2533753 GCA_030674155.1 Stramonita haemastoma | reverse complement strand
GAGAGAGAGAGACACGAACAACACAGCACAGCACACACAACACACACACACACACACACACACACACACACACACACACCACACACACACACACACACAGATACACAGAGAGACACAGAGAGACACAGAGAGAGAGAGATCCCCTGAGGGAGCGGGTGGGGGGGGGAGAGGGAAGGAGGGCCTATGGATTAGGGAGACAGGAGGGTGGTGATCTGCGTGGTGTAAGAAGGCCACACTCCACTGTCTGATCGATACGGGCCGGCCCCAAACAAGCCAGGAAATTGGTCGTTAACGGGGCAGGGGAATGTTTCTGCTCTGACGTCTGTGGTGTCCTTAACAGATCGTGTCCTAAAGTGGTCAGTCGACGAGTTAGTAACTGAACTGCTGCTCCCCCTTCCTGGTGTGGAAAGTTCGTGTGGAATGTTATGGACTGTATTAGGTATAGAAAAAATAATTGTGTGTGGTGCGTTTTTTTAACTGTCTTAACTATTCTTGGTATACAACATGTTATAGTAATTTATTTTATGTCATAAAAATGTGTGCACGTGTTTTATTTTAGACTGTGCTTAATATCTTATAGAAGAGTATTGAGTTGATATTTGTCTTATCATACGACATGTTATAAAATATGGTTTCATATACAAAATGTTTTTATGTCATAAAAATATGTGCCATGTGTGCAGTGTTACCTGGTGTGTGAGTGTGTGTGTGTGTGGCGGTGGTGTGTGGTGTGTGTGTGCGTGCGTGCGTGCACGTGTGTGTGCGCGCGTGCGTGCATGCGTGCGTGCGCGCACGCGCGCACGAGCTGTGTGTGAGTGTGTGAATACGTGGGTATACTGGTGCGCACATGAATGTTTGAAAAAATATTGTGTGTGCGTTTATGACTGGCTGAGGTATTGCTGATCTTGTGGCTGCTTTTTATATTGTGATGGATACGAACTGATGTTTGAATATTATGTTGTGGTATTTTTCGTGATATTATGTTTACATGTTTATTGTTTTTATGTGTGGCTCGTGACCGCCGTGAATTTATCTGTTTTTTGAGAAAATAAAGTATTGGAATTTGGATTAGAATTTGGAAGTGTGTCCCTTTTGAACTTGTATCAATGGATTTTGATTTTATCCCTCGCTGATACCACCTACCTGCGTGTATCTTTAGATTGAGTCAAACTGGACAGATTTTTGTGGTCATGTTCACAAGTACTCTTTTCACGTTTAGGGTGTTGGCTGAGGGTTTTTTTTTTTGTTTTGTTGTTGTTGTTGTTATTGTTTGTTGTTTGTTGGTTTGTTGGCGTTTTGTTAGCACATCTACATCTTTACTTCATACCACACCATCAATACACTTCTACATCTTTACTTCATACCACACCATCAATACACATTCTACATCTTTACTTCATACCACACCATCAATACACTTCTACATCTTTACTTCATACCACACCATCAATACACTTCTACATCTTTACTTCATACCACACTACACTTCTACATCTTTACTTCATACCACACCATCAATGCACTTCTGATTTTATATCGAGGATAATGGAGTAAGCACTCATGTGCCTTTTTCATCCAGTCCCCGTGTGTATGCAGTTTTGTAAATATTGTTTTCTGTTCCTACAGGTACACAATGGCCTACTCTTACGAAAAGCGGAAACGGATTTAACGTGTGCGCAAGATGTTCTGCGTGCGTTCACACACGGGGCCTCGGTTTGTAGTCTCATCCGAAGGACTTTTGTGGAGAGTGGAGTCAGCACTGTGTTAACTCCGGGGGAAAAATCCCCTGGAGTGTGTGTGTGTGTGTGTGTGTGTGTGTGTGTGTGTGTGTGTGTGTGTGTGTGTGTGTGTGTGTGGTGTGTGTGTGTGTGTGTGTGTGTGTGTGTGTGAGTGTGTGTTTGTGTGTGTGTGTGTGCGCGTCCGCGCGCGTGTGTGCGTGCGTGTGTGTGTGTGTGTGTGTGTGTGTTGTTGTGTGTGTGTTGTGTGTGAGGTGGGTGTGTGTCGTGGTGTGTGTGTTCTGTTGTGTAGCAGAGGTGCGTCGTTAGCAGTGCCCACCAGTCGATAACGTGATGTTTTATATTTCGTTAACATTCTTTTCATTGCTGTCATCTTGAAAACAGAGTTTTACATCTGTTCTGATTAAAGACAGTAAGTGAACAGTGTTTACATCTGTTCTGATATAAAAACAGTGTTACATCTGTTCGATGTAAGACACATGTTTCCATCTGTTCTGATGTAAAGAACAGTGTTTACATCTGTTCTGATGTAAAAGAGAGGAACAGTGTTTCCATCTGTTCTGATGTAAAGAACAGTGTTTCCATCTGTTCTGATGTAAAGAACAGTGTTTCCATCTGTTCTGATGTAAAGAACAGTGTTTCCATCTGTTCTGATGTAAAGTACAATGTTTACATCTGTTCTGATTAAAACAGTGTCTACATCTGTTCTGATATAAAGACAGGAACAGTGTTTCCATCTGTTTTGATGTAAAGACATGTTTACA
>CM060342.1:2521253-2526253 GCA_030674155.1 Stramonita haemastoma | reverse complement strand
TCAAGATAAAAAGATACTAAACAGTAAAACTACATGCAGTACCAAACAACATAAAGGAATAAGGACATTATACATAATAAGATAATAAAAATGCACACTTTCAGAAGTCGAAAATCAGAAGCCACAATAAAATGATTTTGATTATAAAAGAAAAGAGAAGCGTTTATAGATAAGGAGCAACCAAAGAAACATAATGAAATAAACAACTTAGCAATCAAGAAAAGTCCACCCAAAAATACTTAGCTACAACATTGTTACAACTCATAACAACAAACTGAACTCAGACGAACTCAGAAGGAACTAAAGATAATACAATGATTATAATAATAACAATAAAAATAATATCAACAATAGTGATAATAGTATAATAATATATACACGTAAAACTCACTCCTACACGTAGGTCACACACACACACACACACACACACACACACACACACACACACACACACACACACACACACACACACACACACACACACACATACATACATACATACATACATACATACATACATACATACATACATACATACATACATACATACATACATACATATACGCAACTCACTCACGCATGCACGCTCGCAGGCAAATGCACATACAAATCACACACACACACACACACACACAAATGCACACACACACACACAACACACACACACACACACACACACACACACACACACACACACACACACACACACACACACTTACTCACACTTATATTTATAAGCACATATCCGCAGGCGCACATGTACTTGAGGTGGTAGGTTTTTTGTGTTGTTTTTTTTTTCTTTAAAAAAAAAAAAAAAAAATTAGTCATAGAAAAAAGAAAAATGATACAAGTCAAACAATCATATCAGGTGACAATATTATCCTTTCTTTTACATTCATACTTCATATAAAAAAGAAGAAACAAAAGCAAGCAGCAAAGTTAAAACAGAAAAAAAAACAAGAACAAAACATCAAAAACTTGAGGTAGGACCCATCAACAACAACAACAAAAAGTCATGCAAATCATAATATTTCAATACAAGGGGAGACGACAAATAAAAACAATTATCCCCCCCCCCCACACACACACAACACCCAAACACACTCACCACACACACACACATACACAAAGTTCGCGCTCATGTCATCAATAAACTTCATTTGAAAAGAAATATATGCCTAATTTTAATCAAGTCATGCAACGGAACACAAAAAGAATCCATCCGCTGTAAGGCATATATATTAAAACATACATATTCTAATACCTGAATCTTATGATTATGTATTTATGGTCATAGAAATCACGTTCATAACCATTTTGTAATCATAATGAACATAATTATTCAGCTTACTTGATAATTAAAAAATTTTACAAAGTCAACTGCATTCAACACGTGATTATTAAATAGTACAAAAAGTGAATAAAGTATTTCTCAATATGGATGATAACATGTTTAGGCAACGAGAGAGGGGAGAGAGAGAGAGAGAGAAGAGGAGAGAGAGAGAGAGAGGAGAGAGAGACGAGAGAGAGAGGAGAGAGAGAGAGAGAGAGAGGAGTACATAGTACATTTTTAGCCAGGTAGTGTTGCGCACAATTTTCAACTGACCAATAATATCATCACTTAACACTCCCTATCTTTTACTTATGCATATATAAAGAATATACTATATGATAAATGTGACATGAAAATAAAATATTAAAAATTTACTCTTTGAAATCAGTTACAAGTGCACAAAGATAAGATACATATAAAATACATTTAAACCCCACACACACACACACACACACACACACACACACACACACACACAACACACACACACACACGCACACACACACACACACACACACACACACACACACACACACACAAAAGAAGAGAGAGAAAGGGGGAGAATTATATATAGCCAACAGGATGAGTACTGGTTCATTAGTTTTGATGCATCAAGTGCATTAGGTGATTTTTGAAGGTCGACAATGATTGGTGCTGTTTAATTGAATCGGGAAGGGAGTTCCACAGTACAGGGCCTGAGTATAGTAAACTGGACTTGAACAAATCTATTCTTGGGATTGGGATACTTGGCTTTTCAGTATTTCTGGAACAATTCATTGGGAACTTATCTCTTAAGGATGTGGGGACAGCTCCTGTCATTATCTTAAACATCAGGATGCCCTTGTTATACTTTAGTCTTTGTTGTAGGGGGAGAATACTTAACTGAGTATAATCCACGTCAAGTAATGTTGTTTTCTTCAGGAGGATAAGTTTGAGAGCACGTTTATACAGACTTGATAAGGGTTTCATAGTGTTTGCACTGGCAGAATCCCATAGGGTTGAGGCATAGTCTATTGAGGATTGTATATAAGCTTGAAAGAATAATTTCCTTGAATGGTAGTCAAGGAAGTGTTTAATTTTAGTCAACTGGTATACTCTTTGGGACAAGTATTTGCATAGGTGAGATATGTGGTAGATCCAGCTGAGATTTTCATCAATTGTCACTCCTAGAACTTTGTGATGAGAGGTTTGTTCGATTGCTTCCTTTTTTATATGTATTGGAAACTGATTATGAGGTAAATTTTGTCGCTTTTGTCTGGTGGTGATAAGCATGCATTTTGTTTTTTGGGGGTGAATAGACATGTGGTTCAGATCTGTCCATTTGACAAGATCATTACAGCTTTGTTGTAATATGGTTGCAAGAGAGTCAATGTCATTATGGCTTGTATGTATGGTTGTGTCATCAGCAAATAGTTCACATTTGGATGCAATATGTAGAGGAAGGTCATTTATGTATAAAGAAAAGAGAATTGGTCCTAGTATAGATCCCTGTGGTACTCCATAATGAATGGGTTTTAGATTGGATGTGGATGTAGTTGTTGAAACACACTGTTGTCTGTTCTTGAGATAAGAAGCAAGTAATTCTAGACTATTTGACGATATATTGTACAGGTCTAGCTTTCTGATGAGAAGTGTGTGGTCAATTGTATCAAATGCTTTTTTGAAATCTACAAATAATACTCCACAAAATTTATTTTCATTAATGTTTGTTAGCCAATTGTCTATGAGACTAGTCAGTGCAGTATGACACGAGTGATTTTGTCTGAATCCTGACTGATTAGGGTGGAGTAGGTTGTTAGTTTCTATGTGACTGACTAAGTGTTTATTTATATGTTTTTCCAGGGGTTTTGAAAGAAGGGATATAATAGAGATTGGCCTATAATTTGAGGGATCTGAAGTGTCACCAGATTTGTAGATGGGGATCACTTTAGCAGTTTTGAAGGCATTGGGAAAATAGTTCTTTTCAAGACATTGGTTATATATATATGTGAGAGTGTCTGTGATAACTGGAGCTGAAAGTTTTAGAATTCTGCTGTCTATTCCATCAAGACCTCGTGTCCTTGACTGTTTGAGGTGAATCATGTAATTATGGACCTCAAAAACAGAAATAAATGGTATGTGGAGTTTTGAGGGAATATGCTTTTCTTGGCAGTATTGTTTTAATGTGTTTAGGTTATTGGATTTTGAATTGTCATTGCTAACAACATTAGTAGAAACGTTTATGAAGTGATTGTTGAGTTGTTCAGCAGTAACATCTTTGATTACATTTGATTTGGAAGATGATTGTTTGTTTGTTATTTGATTAATGGCCCTCCAAATGATTTTTTAGTTTTGTTTGGAAGATAGTAAATCTTGGAAATATTTCTTTTTTTCTCGACGTTTCTGTGAGTTTATGGCATTTCGTAATCTTTTTGACTCTTCATGGTATTTATGTTTTTTTAAGAAATCTCTAAGATAGCATGCTTCTTCTAGTTCTTTTGTGAGCCAAGGCGGTTTGGGGACATGTTTGACCCTTATAGTTTTAAGTGGAGCATGTTTATTGTAAATTTCAGTGAAAGTTTTTATCCAAAACTCGATGGCCGAGTCTGGATCAGTAATGTTGTATGTTTCTGAGAGCATTGAGTTACTTAGTTCAAGAAGGAAAAGCTTTTCATTAAATTTTGCAAAGGAACGATATGTTATGTTTTTATGGCCAGGTTTGGGAATTTTTGTTCCTTTTTTTGACCATGTAGTACATACTGGGTAGTGATCACTGCAGTTATAGACAGGGACACATGTTTCTATGATGTTTTTAGGATTTGATAGGTAGATGTGATCAATTATTGTGCTTGAGTTTTGTGTGACTCTCGTGGGTAAACTAACTAGTTGGTGAAGGTTGAATGAATTAGTAATTTGCGTCCATGCATTATTTACTTTTGTTAGATCAATATTAAAATCACCTAGTAGTATTACTTCCCTGGATTCTAATAAGACTACGTTCATCATTGCATCAAACTTGTCAATCCAATTTTTTCTTTCTGCTGGATTCCTATAGCAAAATCCCATTGCAATAGGTGGTGAACCTTTTATTGACACTTCAAACCAGACGGATTCTACATCATGATGTTCGAGATGAAGGAGACGCTTGAATGTTATAGATTCACTGATGTATATGATGATTCCTGTTTCTTTTTGCTTTTGTGGATCCTTTCGTATGAATTTATATCCAGGGATATATAAATCAGTGTCAACTATGTGCTTCGAAAGTCTTGATTCCGATAACCCTAGTATGTGAAATGGTTTGCCATGGTTTCTAATAAGTGTTTATGTCGTCAATTTTATTAACTGCATGATTTATGTTTAAGTGGCAAATTCGTAGACCTTCCTTAGAGGGCCACATGTTGTGTCTTGAATGCATCAATGTGTGTTGGTTTTAGCTGTAAATGTGTGTGTTAGAGAGAGAGAGGGGGGGGGAGATAATAAGTAAGAAGAAACAATCAAAACAACAACTGGAAATAACCCCCCCAAATATAGATAGGTAAAGTGATTCAACTGCTCAAAATTGACAATACAGAATCAAGTCTGAGCTGATATGGATGGCAACAGCTACTTCAAGTCAAACAAATTTGACAATAAAATTGGAAGTATCAACACACTTCAATAGTAAAAAGAAAACAAAACGAAGCAA
>CM060342.1:2506253-2511253 GCA_030674155.1 Stramonita haemastoma | reverse complement strand
ACTGCATGAGTATGTTATGTTGAACAGAATCAAAAGCTTTTCGGAAATCTACAAAAGCAACATAAAGTTTTCTTCCTTTTTTGTTCATGTGGCTCTGAATTACTGCATATAATGTAAATATTTGATCAACTGTTGAATATTTTCTTCGAAATCCTGCCTGACATTCTGTAATTAAGTTGTTGCTCTCTAACCAAGTGTATAGTCGTGTATTAAGTATTGAAGTATAGCACTTAGATATAATGCTTAAGAGAGATATTCCCCTGTAGTTATCTACATCATTTAGGTTTCCTTTTTTATGCAGTGGTATAATTATGGCTTTTGACCATTCCTGTGGGTAAATTCCTCGTTCAAAAATAGCATTAAATAATTTTGTTAGAAACATTACAATATTACTGCCACCAGTTTGCAACATTTCAGCTAAAATGTCATCTATCCCACTAGCTTTACCCTTTTTAAGTCTACCTATAGCTTGAACAACTTCTGCTTCTAATATTTCCTTATTCAGTGTATCGTCTATTTGTTCTGAAAATTCAAGTTCAATACAGTCATCCCTTTCAATTTCTTCATCATTACCTTGGAATACAGTTTTGAAATGATCATACCACTCATCTGTACTAATACTATTTACTACTTTTTTCTTGTTTGTACAACCCATTTTTCTCAGCTCATTCCAAAAGTGTGACCCATTGTTAATTTCTTTAGTTAATGCTTCAGTCTTTTGCTTTCTAAAAGTGTGTCTTTTGGTTTTCAACAGATGCCTGTATTGTTTTCTTGCTGTAACATATATTTGCCTATTTACTTCTTTTCGATTTGCTCTAAAATGCTTTAGCTTTTTTCTACATTCCTTTTTTGCGTTTTTACATTCACTGTCAAACCACTCTGACCGCTGTGCTCTATGTGTATGACATCTTTTGAGCATGCATTTGCTAGACTCTTTTAAACATTCTACAAATATATCTAAAGCTCTGTCTACGTCATCATCTAGGTTATTTATCGCCATTCTCAACCTGTTTTGAACATCTGTGCTCTCCCACGATTTCTTGAATTCATTTTCTTGAGCCTTGTTCCAGATCAATTTTTCAACTATAACATTTTCATTTACTTTTCTGTTATCTGGACAATCATTGCCGTATGAATTTACTTTCACCTCCAAAACAATGGGTAAATGATCTGACTCTACAAAGTCTTCAACAACTAAAGATAATATTTGAATTGAAGAGAAAAGTTCAACAGAAGAAACAAAATAATCCACAGTGCTTTCCCCTGTGTATCCAACATATGTACAATTTTCATCAAAATGTGCTTCATTCAACCCATTCAATATAATACAATCATACATATTACAAAATTCAATCAGTTGTTCACCAAAATTGTTAACAGTACTGTCATGTGATTTCCTTAGGAATTGGTCACTATTGTAAGAAGACATTTTTTCAAAATCAGTACTGTCCCCATTGAAAAAATAATTTTTATGTGCTGTTCTGGCATTCAAATCTCCATTTAACAAAATATAAAAATCACGATGCAAATCATATAGATGTGTTACACATAGTTCTAATACCTCTAAGCCAAAATCATCTTGTTGACCTCTCCAAAATGGAGAGTCATATGGAGGGATATAGCAGCATATAAACATGATATTTTTATCTGTTGCAAAAAGACATTTATGAATTTTTAACACAACAAAATTTTCTTGCTCAACATGGACACGTTCTAATAAATCTAGCAAATGTTTTTCTCACTAAAACAATCACACCACCAGAGTATCTCCCTTGCTGAGATAATTTCTTTGCTTTTGAGGTGAATATTATATAATCATTAAATAGGTCAGATTCAAATTCAAAACCAACAAATGTTTCAGTTAAACATATGAAATCATAGGAAATAAGAAAGTTAATGAAATCAACATTTTCTAGTTTTGGAAGGAGACCATTTACATTGTAATTAAGAAATTTAACAGAACTATTATTTACACTTTGAAACAAAATCGTTTTATTTGGACATGAAATGAAATGGTCCTCTTTTCTTGAGGACATATTTTCAAGTAAAGTGGCCCGGCCAAATCCCTATTTGTCTGTGCTTGAAGCACTCTTCTTTTTCTGCTGGGGCAGAGACTGTTGTTGTTTGCTTTTGTTCCCTATCTGATTCACAGACTCTGCTTTTTTAAACGAATCCACAATATTGCCTTGACTGCAAGATCTAACTGCAGTTTTTTTGCATGTATATCTGTTTATCCGAGAGCTGGATGCAACCCTCTTTGGTCGTGCATTGCGCAGTGTTGGCATGTTTGTTGGAGTCTGTCCCTTCTCCTGATCAAAGTCATCAAATGTATGGTCACTGTCTTGTCTGTCGAATGTATGGTCAATATTTGTCTGCCACATGTATGGTCACTGTCTTGTCTGCCACATGTATGGTCACTGTCTTGTCTGCTACATGTATGGTCACTGTCTTGTCTGCCACATGTATGGTCACTGTCTTGTCTACCACGTACATGTTCATTGTCTTGTTTATCACATGAAAAGTCATTGTCTTGTCTATCAACTGAAGGAATATTTTGATCTTCATTGGTTTTATCGAGCAGTGTCAGTCACATTGGTCTTATCACTGTTGCTCTCATTCACATAGCCTTTCTGACTAATCCTCCTTGTGTAGGACCAGAGTCCACGGAATCCTCACTGGATATACTGTTTCTTTGAAGCATAGTAGACAATTCTGCATTTAAAGTTAACTTCTGAGGCTCTGTGGTGCTAATAGTGTCACTAAGCACATTTTCATCATCACTTGTCACTGTTATGCCCCGTTCATGCATTTCAGATTTGTTCTCATTTGACTCATGGATGGAGTTAACACTGTCAAAGTTTTCCTTGTATGCGGGTTTTTCCGATCTTCTATTCTGGCGCCGGTTGTTATTGTCAGTTTTGTTGGCACCATCTTTCTCAGAGGGGAGTAGACTATCCCTGGTGACTCTCTGTGGACCATTTGAAGTTCTGGAGCTTCCTCTTGTAGACTTTGGATTCACACCCTTAGTCTGTTGGAAAGGGTCCTTCCTCGTGACAACTCTTTGTGGTAAAGTTGTCTTTTGCATGTAGTGCACCATTTTGCACCACCTCCTTGTATGATCTTGTGTCTGGAACAACTGGCACAGAGGAATTCCTTCCATGGTACTGATGTCTGGATTGAGACAAGTATCTTTCTCTGTTCTCTTCTCTTGATCCGATGCCTTGGTCATTTTCCAAGTCTGCTTGTCTGTGGAACTTTCCATGTCTCCTTCTCTGGTACCAATGTGTTGGGCTGTTTCTGTCTGACCAGTGATTTGGAAACGAGTCAGCCTCATCCTGTTGGGTGTTGTCAAAAGGTCGATTTTCTGGCTGGTGTTTGTACTGCCGATGCCTATTAGCCTGGTAGTTGTTTGGCCAATTGTCATCCCTATGACTGTGGCCAAACGACCTTGACTGCTCCTTATCTCGTACATGAAGCTTTTTGCCATGATAGTATGCAATCTTGCCAAGACCACGGTGAAAATCCAGCATGTCTCTCTGGTGTGTGGTGAGGTCTGCAGCTACCCGGATACCACTTGCTCTCAGGTTGACTCTTAGGTCTTTGTCCCCCAAGATAGCCATCCTGTCTCCCCATCTCCAGAACTTTACAAGTATTTGTCGGGGTTCGTCACTGTAAGTGCGTGGCCTTCCGATGCGGAACACTCTAGCAAAGTCATCTTGCTGCCAACTGGGAGAAGGTAGATGGCTGTTCAGGATATCTACAATGACCTGACTTGTTATCTCTTCATCCTCCCGGCTGAGCTCACCAACGCCAATGAACCTCAGGTTAAGAGCCCTGTTGTCCTGTTCAGAGGATTCCAATTTCCTTTCCAGCAGCTCTATCCTGTCCAGCATTGTTGTGTTGTCTTCTTTCATTTCTTTGATATCTTCTGCATGTTCAAGAACTGTTTCTTTTAGCTGGCTAACTTCAGTGCAGAAGCATGTAATATTGTCTTCTAGACTACGAAATTTTTCGTCAAAGTTGTCTTTTATACCTGCCAAATGAACTTGTAGACCATGTTGCATTTGGCCAAACTGCCATTCAATGAAATGAAACAGGTTACCTTGGGGTGTAACAGACATAGTTTATGAATCTTTTCAAGTGCCTGTGTTTGGAGACAGTCCGCTTTTGTTTACAACACGTGATCAGGTATCTTGATAACACAGTTACAATGTACACACATCACGAAGTTCCATTTTGTTTGCAACTAGCGTCCATTTGGCATTGCAGAATAATCACGTGCAACCAGCTGCACGTGCAATTGGAGGTAAAGGAACATGATTGAACTTGAGTTGGCTTGCCAACTTTCAACAAATAAATCTTTCTATATTTCATGTAAATTTTCAAATGTTAATTGTAGGCTCATTACTAACCTTATTATGATTCTGAATACACCTTTGTATGCACACTTACACTACACACACCTCAGCCAGGTTTCAACCACATCACTGCACTCAAACTGCTAATATTCATAGAGAAAACACAGAGCTGTTTCTGCACGTCCTTCACTGGCCACTGCCTATGACACCCCTCGGGAGAGAGAGAGAGAGAGAGAGAGAGAGAGAGAGAGAGAGAGAGAGAGAGAGAGAGAGAGAGAGAGAGAGAGAGAAAGAAAGAAAGAAAGAGAGAGAAGAAAGAAAGATAGAAGAAGAAGAAGAAGAAGAAGAAGAAGAAGAAGAAGAAAAAGAAGAAGAAGAAGAAGAAGAAGAAGAAGAAGAAGAACAACAACAACAACAACAACAACAACAACAACGACAACAACAACAACAACAACACAAACAAAGATAACACCAGAAAACAAAATTCTCAACAGCAGCTGTAAGAACAGCCCCATCAGTAAAGAACATAAAATCAAATAATTTCCAAAGGAACATCCATTTCTGTAACTTTAGTTTTGGGGGAATTTTTTTTGGGTACTATAGGTTTTTTTCGTTTTTTTGTGTGTGTGGATTTTTTTGGTG
>CM060342.1:2488753-2501253 GCA_030674155.1 Stramonita haemastoma | reverse complement strand
CACACGATGGCCTATTCTTACGAAAAGCGGAACAGGATTTAACGTGTGCGCAAGATGTTCTGCGTGCATTCGCACACGGGGTTTAAAGTCTCATCCGAAGGACTGATTGAAAAATGGAGCATGTTTCCCATGACATAACTTTCTAGTAAATCATAGTAGACAGATCGTAATCATAGATTTTGGTTCTCTACAACATAACTACGCACACAAACAAGATTAAGCATCAATCTGTTCAATCAATGGCACAGCAAGGCAATGAAATTGACAAAAACCCATTTTGTCAATGTTCGAAATTGCATAATCAGCCATTTTTGCCATCTTGTAGCACAAACACCAAGACCAGAGAATTGTTTCTTAAACTCATATATTCTGAATATTATATATCTTGATTAAAGAAGTGATTTTTGTTATGTAACAGTAACATTAGGAGTTATGCAACTCCAAAATGACAAAAGTCCCATTTGTACGATGGAAAAAGCCGGTCTACTCAACTACAAACTAAAATGTACGTAACTTCCTCATTTCTTGATGGTATTTACATGAAATCTTGTACATGGATCAAGCAGTCATACCAGCTACATTTAAATTATAAACAAAAGACTAGATTTAATGCAGAGGAATTTTTAAAAACTAATAAAATCCCAATTTGATTGACAGAATATGCAGATTTACTGTGCTGTACCAACCTAATGCGACGGTACTGGAACCATTCGTATCGGTCATTGCCTTTCCAATGGATCATTCCAGTGGCGTGGAGAGGGGGGGATCTGCTGCATGGGTAACAGCTTGCCCTCCATACTTACCTACAGGCTTCGCTAAAGACTAGAGCTAAATCCATATCTTCCGAGATATGGGTGATAGACATTTACTTCTGTACAACAACCTAAAATGAACATACTTCCACATTTCTTGATGAATTTTCTTGAAATTTTGTTGTGATTCAAGTACAAAAAACATCCCATACATTATAACAAAAGAATAGGGATACATAAGAAAAATTTCTGATTAAAAAACCTGATCAACAGAATGTGAACCACACATTTCTGAGATTGTTCTGCAAAGAACAGTATCCCCCTATCATAGCTGTGGACAGCAATACAAAACTTTCAAATAAATAGATACCTGTAAAGGAAGGACCACATCAAATGAACAGGCAGGAAAAGCACTGAATTTTTATACAAAAATGTTCTTGTGTGCTTTGTATTTCAGGTCCAGATTAATGTCATCTGCCACTTTCCAGATTTTGCCATTTTTAGTTTCCATCTGGAAACCTGTCTCAAAGACAAAGCAAAACTGAATTTCTTCATGGAGCTGAGATGTGGGCCAGACATATTTGTTGTTTGACAAAACATTTCTTCATGAAGCTGATGAGGGCAGTGTTGGGGTCCTTCACTTGCTGAAGAGAACCAATGTGGAAGCCATCATCATAATACACCGCCACCATGTCTCCTGTCTTCAGAGAGTCAAAGGACTCAGCTGATGAACCTGGTACTGGTTGGTCCTGGCTGCTTCCTCAGCTCCAATCTAATCCAATGATGTTGCTTATAGCCCCGCCGACCACATAGGCCATATCAGGGCTATTACCTCGTTACATTTTAAAACTCGTATTAAAAGTGTGCGACTATTTACAGTTTTAAAACGAGGTATAAAACAACTCAACTGTCCTTGCTTGTATCGACGCCTCGGCCAACCATAAGGGTCAGCCCAGGACGGCCACCGTGTCGTGGGAAAACCCACATCGATCACACTTCAAACGAGATAAAACCAAAACCAGATTCCTTAAAACAACCTTGTCCTTAGAGAACAACTATACCACTTTCACTCATATTTCACATTCCTCAGCTGATGAATGAATCTTCTGCTGAAACAAAATATGGAAATCAAGTCTTTAGTTTTCAAAAGGATAAACTGGCTATTTTTGTTTTTTTGTTGTTGGTTTATATTGATATGGCATTCCAGTGTTGTTTTTCACTATTTTGTTTGCCAAGTTTCTTTCACAATACTTAGAAGAATTTAATGTCCATTCAAGAGTTATTATTAAAATGAAACACTGATTGTTAAGACTTTCGTTGTAAAAGTATGATGATCAAGAACACTTGACTAATTCAAAAGAGATTTTAAACTGTTTTAACTCATCTATTATTGATTTTGATGTAAAACATCACAATGTATTTATTCAATATAAACACAATTCCTTTTTAATGATGAATGATTAATGAACTCAAGGGTGTACAGCATACACACACACACACACACACACACACACACACACACACACACACACACACACACACACACACACACACACACACATCTCCACACACCTGCTTCATGTTGTGAGGGTCTTGGGGTTCGGCACAGCTTGGGTTTGTCGCAAGTACTCTCTCAGGTTTGCTGCCAGGGTTGAGGTTGAAGGGTTGAGCTGTTGGCAGCAGGGAGATTTCACACCAAGGATGACCTTGTGGTACTCCATCTCCAGCTTCAACGTCGGTTTCTGCTGCTGACCCTTTTGTTTCAGCTTTCTGAGAAGCCTGTTGACATCTCCAGGTTATCTGCATGGTCTACCTTGCAGACGAAGCTTCCTAATGTTGTCTTGTTTTCTTGCTGCCTCAGCCCTTTTCTGTTCTTTTTGCTGCTTGTTAGCCTCCAACTCCTGTCTGCGCTGAGAAACAGCATCTGTCTCTTGCTCACGGTGGTTTTTTCTCAATGCAGCAGCAGCTTTTTTGGCAGAGAGCTGCAGAAGATGGATCTGGTCAGTTGCCGGCTTGTTGCTGAACCATTTCTCCATCATTTTGTTTCTCAACATCATTGTAGCTGTTGTGTGGGGTGGCACGAAGCATTTCTCCGTTTGTAGATGGAGAGGTCCAGATCACCCAAACAAGCCTCACTGATCATCCTGGTGATCAGAGAATGGCTCAGTTTCTGGTGAAGAGCTCCATCCTGGACATTGAAATAAGTGCCACTGGGCAAAAAGTATGACAGCTGCATTTCAATGACTGTAATGAAGCTTGCAGCCAGCTTCTGAAATACTGCAGTTACTTTTTCTTTCATGTCTTCAGGCACTGATAAGGCAGCAAGAAAAATATCATCATTTGGAACTGGTTTATCGAAGAGACTGAACACTTCATCATGGATCCCACTAGCATCATTCTTCCATTCCAGCAGCCGGGTTCGGATTTCGACAACAAACTCGTAAAACTCCAGGTAGTGAGTTTTACAACCAAGCAACTGCCAGTATGGCCCAGTGATAGGGAAGAAGAGCATGGCCAGACTGAGGACATACACTGCAACTTCATTGCTCTCAGCATCACACAGCACACTGCTCAACTTTGGGTTCCTGTCAGGCATGAACTTGGTGAAAAACTGAATGATGTCAGAGCGATGAAAATGTCGTGCTGCTGCAGCCTGGAAAAGTCATTAAATCTATTAGCTTTGAAACTTGTTGTAGCAGAGTGATGAAAATGTCGTGCTGCTGCAGCCTGGAACAAGTCATTAAATCTATTAGCTTTGAAACTTATTGTAGCAGGCTGACGGCCGATCAAGCTGCAGTATGCTATCCACGCATCTCTGCAACCACTCTTCTGGTCTCCTCTTGGGCCAAGCACTTCACAGGCTGTAGATACGTATGTAGCGCACAGCTGCAGCTTCTAGCGTGGAAAAATGGCTAAACTGGGGCTGTTGATCTCGTCCTATCCTTGCTTCACCATACTCCATCTGGGTAGTCTTCAGACAGGTGATGGCAATACTGCTAAGTCCAAGAAGGAAATGGGCATTGCAGTACAGAAATTCAACAGATTCATCAGTTCCCATTGTAGCTTTCAGAAGATGACTCATTTCTTCTTTTTTTTCCATAGCTGCTGCCCTGTCTGACATGATTCCTTTCAAGTTGCTGCAAATTCTGTGGAAGTGGGCATCTCTTTCTTCTGCAGAATCTTGAAACGGTCAGAAAGTTCTTGCAGCAAGCTAACAGTTGTTTCCACAAGGGTTGCAGAGTTTTCCGAGGCAACAATTGAAAACCCACAGCTGAGTGAACCCTCTGCAGCCTTTACTTGTTGCCCAACATACTTTTTTGCCCCCGCGAAGTTCCATCAATATGAATGTCAAAATTTATTTTCCTCGATGGCTTCAGCAACTTGAACTTTTGCCATTACATGGCCCATCTCAGAATATCCCTGCACAGTTATCTCAGATGGCAGCTCTTTTTCATTGATCTTTACTCTAAATAGATACTGTGCGACTATTTGAATAGCTTTAGGGCAATTCTCGGCAGAAATTTGGGCAGCAGTGAGGGCAATTGTGGTCTTCTTGACACCATCAGTGAATTCTGATGAATTTTCCTTCCAGTCTTCACAACCAGAGGGCAGGGCGTACCATCAAGTCAGCTATTTGCTGCTGAAACCTGGCTTCTCTCGGGTCACATTTCTCTTGTACTAGCAGCATTCTTTTTTTTTTGGTTGGATACCTGGGTTTGAGCAATTTTGACTCTGAGTTGCAGCTGCTTGATTTTTTTGTTACAGTTGCCTGCCACGTGTGGTTTCAAACTGGCCTCTTGCTTTTTCAGGATTCTTTCTTTTAGTTTCAGTCTCTTATAAAAATTGGATTGCCTTATCTCTTGAACTTTCTGTTTGAACTGCTTCAGCTGTTGTTGTTTTTTTTATCAGATTGAATGTCTTCTTGAAGATTGTTAATTCTTAACTTCAAGCAGGTGTTTTCTGGTGAGAGAAATGAAGTTGCTCTTTTAACTGCTGTATTTTCTGTTTTTGTCCTTCTGCATATCAGATAAGACTGTGGTTTTTTTTTTTCTTCAAAACTTCAGCTGCCATGTCCTCAAACTGCCTCCTCAGTACTGAAGCTGTCGTTCAGATGCTGCAAGCTTCAGACCAGCTTCAGTTGATTGAACTGATTTTGGTTCTGTTTTTTTTTTTTGTTGTTGAGAAAGAAACTGTTTCGAAAAGATCAGCAGAAGATTCAAGAAATTTGTCCACGTCTTGCTTTCCTTTTTCCCGATGAGTGTTTTTCTTTAGCCGACAATGCCTGTCCATAATTTTGTTCAATTTTGACACAAGTTGTTTGTCTGTCATGTTGGCTATGGAGATTCCCAAAAAACTCCAAATCTGTTTGCTTTTCTCTCCAGTCAGAGGTAAATGCTCTGCTCGCAGAAAAACCACCACATCATGTACATGCCATTTGTTACTGTTGAGGAGGTGTTAAAGTCTTCAATGTTTCTGGATTCAGAAGATGGGGACGTTCGAATGAATACTTAGCTAAAGAAGGCCCTATTTTCGAAGAATATGAGTTTTTCCAAGTCAGTGACAAAAAATCCTCTATGTCTATCCATCAACAGAAAGCGTTTTTCCTTCTTTCAAAACTGCTTCAATTTCTGCCTTTATGTCTAGTCCTTGGAATGATGGCTGATTTGTATTTACAATTCTGGGAATAAAACTCAGTAGGTCATCCCATGACGGCTGGCATTCTGTTCTCAGCAGTTCAAGTTGCAGCAGAAGTCGGTAAGTTAAGTGTCAGCTGCTGAAGTTTGGGAGGTCGGCCCCTGCTGCCACTAATTGATGATTTCATTGGCAGAAAATTTTCGTTCGCCTAAAAATCAAAACAAACAAAAAACCCAACATGATTTCAATTGTCATTTTCAGTTTTGTGGTAATTATGTTTGTGTGCCCGTGTGTGTGTGTGTGTGTGTGTGTGTGTGTGTGTGTGTGTGTGTGTGTGTGTGTGTTTTTGAGGATGGTGTTCTGTGCTTTTTACTCCCCCCTTGTACGGAAAAGCGCGCACACAGGATTTTAAACATAAGTTAACATGTGTGCAAGATGTTCTGCGTGCATTTGCACACGGGGCTCGGTGCCTCTGTTTAAGTTTCATCCGAAGGACTTTAGTGGTGTGAGGGAGTAGAGGTGTGTGTGTGTGTGTGTGTGTGTGTGTGTGTGTGTGTGTGTGTGCATGAATGAGAGAGAGAGAGAGAGGGCAAGGCAAGCAAGCAAATTCTTTTATTCGAGGATGTCAATTGAATAAGCACTCGTGTGCTTTTTTACATCCAGTCCCCGCCCTTTTCAGGGATAACATCAAGATAAAGATAACCTCTAACTAAACAACAACAAATAATGATCCAAATACCAAGAGCAAGAGAAGAGAGGGAGATATATGTTGTTTGTGTAAAGCAGTATGAATTTATCTTTATGATTATCATTAGGTTTTCACCTCCATTTAAAGCTCTATGCCATTAACTGTTGCGAAACGTAGCATTATTGATTCTTCAGTATACATGCTTTAGTGCCAAGCCACAAACCTCATTAACAAATCACTGAATCAATCTGACTTGTGTCTGAACTGTATAGATCTAATTGTTCGTACTTAATTTGAAAATATATCCACTTTATCCAGGAAAGGGACTTATCTTCTTTGTGATTTAAGGCTGTTTTGTCTATGAATATATGTGAAAGCCGGTGTGGGGCTGATAATTTTGCGATCATGAACGGCAAACTCAAGTAGAATCTGATCACAAAGTCTTCGATCACAAAGCCTTCGGTAATTTGATTTCTGAGCCAGGTGCAAGTACAAAATCGATTATTTCAACAATATTCTTTAGATAAACTTCGAAAAAAAAAATACCTGCAATTCTTACAAACGTTTAGACCGATCCATACCAAAGTTTTTGTTCTAGATCTCTTTTTAAAAAAATCATAGCTGAGATAAAACATGATGTCGCACATATGTGTTGGGCTTGTAATCCTGGATCCCCACTGGCCACGCATTTCTTTATTTTGTCATCAAATAGGGAAAAATATCAAAAACTACCGTTGGAATCAAGAACCTTATTCAGTTTCCTAAGAAATATTTAGTACTTACAAAGTCTGTCTTTCAATCTGGACATAAGAGGTGCAACTTCGTCAATACGACTTTCAGAAATCGCGCTGTTTGCCGCCATGGTTCGGGAGTCTTTCGATGTCGCATAACGCGTAACGGCTTCATACTACACCCAGACTTGCGGCACGCTTTGTATAGCCATGTTCCGTACACCCACATTTCCTATAGGATTGAAATCAGAAAAGAATAAACTTTAATCGCATCGAAAGACGCTATAGTTGGTTAAATAGATCTAGAGATATTAATTCTCAATATTGCTTATTTTTGAGGTGTTTAAACACTAACAAAGGATCTTTTTTTTTTTTTAAAAGTTTATAGGGCAATGAAGAACAGGTTTTGACCTTTCAACTGCCCTAATTTGCATGAAGGGGGGCTGTGTAACCCCCTAGGCCTAGAACTGAAAACGAGTCGAGGTCACTGTCTTCGTAGCGGTTTGAGCAGGCGAAATTTTGCAACGGGAGGTAAGATTTTTCGGCCGCTTGACACTTTGTTGGATGGTTAGTTCTGTGGTGTTGTATTTATAACAAAAACAAATGAGCCAACCATACAGAAAAGATCAATCTTTATTTCTATATCAACAACTTTGCTATTCATGTTCATATTATAGCAATTGTCCGTGAAAAATGTACGATATTACCCTCCCGGGGAGATCTCCCCGCAAAGCTAAGGAGGCTGCAGGTACCTACAGCATTGCACGTTTTTTACATGTTGCAAAAAACTCATCTGTAGATGTTGGAACAGGGGGGGGGGGGGGGGGGGGGAGACAGAGGAGAGTAACTTAAATCTGCTCTAACGTACACTGCTGTTTGAACTCCTTTGGTTGTACTGCTACAAGTGAACAATGGTGGATAATAAAAATGGTTAAATTTGGGAATCGTGTTAGCATCTATGTTAAGAGACTGTAATGCAAGAACTGAATAGTTGTGATGAGAGAGATGAGCTTCAAGATGAAGCAAATTTCTAATATGAGATCTACAATTCTATTGAAAAATTACAATATTGTCATAAACAGGCTTCATGAAATATTGTTAATCTCAACACATTTTTCTGAGATAAAAATGGACAAAGTCACCAGCCTATGGATGGCAGTAAGACATCTACTGCGAGGTGGAAGACATGGTGAGAAATCTGGCACACCTGCAGTTCTTGTTCCATACTTTTTTTCTCTTTCTTTATCTTTTATCTGGATAATGGAATACGTACTCATGTGCTTTTTTTTCAGTCCGAGTTATGCAGTTTGGTAAATTTGTCATCTGTTCCCACCGGCACACAATGGCCCTACTCTTACCAAAGCGGAACAGGATTGAACCGTGCGCAATTTTCTCGTGCGTTCGCACACGGGGCCTCGTTTATAGTCTCATCTGAAGGAACTAAGAAGAGCGATCAGCACACTGATGTTAACTCCAGGGAAAAATCCCCTCGAACAGAAATCGAACTCGTTCGTCAAATTGCGACGCAATGTTCTGAGACTTGGTATCCCTCCCCACCAATGTTGTGCATCTCTCATACTGCTGGGCTCCTCCCTGACCTTGATTCTGGAGCCTTCTTGGACGCTTCCAGAAAGACGATGACTGTCGCCCAGCTTTCCGCCAAGGTGTGGGCCTAGAATGATGAATGTCATCTTAGAAGTGATGAATCATTGAATGTCATCTTTCATCTTTTTGTTATTATACACTTTATATTTTCATGTGCGAGAATAGACATTGTGGTGAGAAAGTTCAGAATCAAAAGGATTAAACCCTGTTCCCTTCTCAAGTTCGAGAGCAATCTACTTTTGTGTTGGAGGTCGGCTTTTGATCTGGTGACTACAGGGACCATGTCTTTGGAAGCGGTGGATGGGTCAGACCTTTTACATCATGGATCCTGCATGTAGAACATGCATCATGTGTCTTAGAAGATTTTCGATTTCCTTCTGCAGTCTGCAAGTTTTAAAGACTTCCTTGTCACTTTAAACTGTAGGGATAAAACCAAAGCGCTTTGCATGACCTTTAACATAGTTGAAGTCATGTAATAAACAGAACTTTTGGAGGGAGTTGGACTTTGGATTTGACGTCACGAGCTTGGTTTTGAACAAGTGCGTCATCCTTGCTGAGTATGACCTGTTGTTTTTGAATTATTTTAAGCTTGCTGCACGACGGGCCCATGTTAAGTATATTGTTGAGAGAGTTGATTTGTAACACTGCATATAGAGTTTTTGATGCACAGTGTGGATGATGGTCTTTATTCTGTGTCTGCCTGCAAGCACACATACGGTTGTGTTCTGGCGTTGTTGCTTTTGAAAACCTTTCCACTGTCCTTCAGTGGTATCGGATAACAGACGATCGATGGTCTTCTTCAAGTCCAGGATCACATCGTTGGTTGCTCCAATGCCAGAGACAGTGAAGCAACTGAGGAAGAGTTGACCCTCAGAGCAGTAGATTGGATCTACTTGGTGATCAATCTATGATTGCTGACTTTTTACATTTTGAAAGAGATAGCTTTCACACACCACTCATTTATCATATTCCTTTATAAATCAGATTTTGGAGTAGGGTACTGCGTCGTTTTGACGATTTTTCCTATGTCAAAACTCGAAATTCTTTTTTAGGACATGAATTCTGAAAGTTATACATTGCATCTTAGTAGAATTGTGTGTTTTCTTTAATTAACGTTTTCACATTACATGATATTACTTTATTAGACAAATAAAGTGTGTGTGTGTGTGTGTATGTGTGTGTAGTTGTCATGTGTGTGTGTGTCGTGTTGTGTGTGAGAACAGTGCTTGCATGCTTATGCCTGCGAGCGCGTGCACGTGCAATGCGAGCGTGCTTGTTGATGTTCGTAACTATTGTGTATTTATTTATTTATTTATTTATTCTTTTATATCGAGATAACAGAATAAGCATCATGTGCTTTTTTCATCCTGTCCCACGTGTGTATGCATTTTGTAATATTGTCATCTGTTCCACCGACACGATGTACACTACAATAGAACTATATATGTGCTTGATTCATTTCCCAAAAGGGAAAGTTTGAGACTGCTCCTTGTAAATCTACGTCATTTTGGTTGATTTCAGACTGCACGTAAAGATCTGACACGTAGGTACCAATTGATGTTAAAGAGCATATAATTAGTATGTGCTCGTTTTGGAAAGAGATTTTCCAAAACGAGCACATAATATAGCAAAATCTCAAAACCTCTTTCGGATCTAACTTTTTCCTCTTCCTTGGCAAAGTTGTCAGATATTGAGCTTCTCAGTACATACTTGGCACATGCAAGTTGTCCATACTCATCTAGAGGTAAAAGTCCAATCTCTCTATAGTTTCAAGTGCTGATGCATGAAAGGGAACGCCAGTGGTAAGTCTGTACGCTTTGAAGTCTGCACTTTGAAGCTTTTTTAACAAATATTTCGGGGCACTCAAAATATTTTGCAAATGATAATTTGTCTAATTAAGAGTAGATAAATGTTTAAGAATTATCATATCATGTCCCCATGGCTGCTGTTTTATGATTTTTAATAAGTTTAAATATTTCCTTGCTTTACATAAAATATATTCGATGTGTGTATTCCAGGTTAGTTTTGGAGTAAGAAATACCCCTAAAAATTTCACTACTTGTTTATATTCAAGTATTGCATTATCAATTCTAAACATTGGTAAATCATCTGGATTACTTCCATTGTTAAACAACATCATGTGTGTTTTTGCTGTAGATAGCGTGAGACCCTTTTCCCATATATATCTATTTAAATTATCCAGATCTTTTTGGTACTTGTTTTAGTGTAATTTAAAGACCTTTTGGATGTGTTTCTATTCATGGTAGTAATTGCCTACATACAAATGACATCTGCATATTGTACTAAGACCACATTTTTAGAAACGTGTTTAGGAAGATCATATAGTAAGATATTAAACAACACAGGTGGTATAACAGACCCTTGTGGTAAGCCCATATGAAGATATTTAGGTTCTGAATATGAATTCCCAACCCTTACCTGAATAGATCTGTTGTAAAGAAAGCTCTTGATAAAATGATAGAAATTACTAGAAAAGCCAATAGTCCTTAACTTCTTTATAATCTGGCGATCCAAACTTGATCATAAGCTTTCTATATGTCAAAAAACGTTGCAAGAACGTTTTTCCTCCGTGCAAACTGATGTTTTACACGTGTCGTAAGTTTAACTAAATCGTCTATTGCTGTTCTACCTTTTTGAAAGTCTGCTTGGTTGTTCCTTATAATCTTATGTTTTTGACAATAGTATAATAGTCTTCCCTTAACAATTCTCTCCATTAGTTTGCCTGCATTTGAGGTTAGCGCAATGGGCAGCGCAGATTCCTTAAAACAACCTTGTCCTTAGAGACCAACCATACCACTTTCACTCGTATCAGACGAAAAAAACTGGATTCTCTTAGGAACAATGGACTGTTTCCATTCTGCTGGAATAACACCCTCAGCCCAACATTTTTCCAACAATTTGTGAAGTAAAAGAACAAAGTTTTCTGGCAAGTGTTTTATCAAATTGTTTGATATGGCATCGGCCCCAACAGATTTTTTTTTTATTAGGGAGAGACAGAATTCCGTACTTTACTTCCTGGAGAGTAATTGGGGCATTAATACAAAGAGTGTTATCAGGCTCTGGATCTATGTATTCACATTAACTTTCTTCCTCCATCCTGTATTGTCTGGCCTTAGCAGATAGCCCTCCATGCGCATTATATTTTTAAAACATGTCGGCAAATGCATCAGCCTTTTCTGCTTTAGATGGGAACTGTTTATTTTCCAGATTAGTTGGACATGATGGTAAATTTATGCCTTTTTTCATTTCCTTAAATTTAATCCATACTTTTTGAAGATCTTTATGACTTGTTATTTCATTAATACAATAGGAGGACCAGTATTCTCTTTTGGCTTGTGCTATGACCATGTTACAGCATAGTTTGGCTCTTTTCTGTTTATCATGGTTAATTGGTGATTTGTCTTTTAGGAACATTTTATGGGTTAAACGCTTTTCACGGCTGCTTCCGCCTGCTTCGCAAGCTTCTGTCCACCAAACATTTCGTGAATGTTTATATGATCTGATAGAACTACATTTGGGAATAGATAGATTGGCAGCTTGCAATATAATATTTACTATGTTGGAATACATTTGATCTATATCGTCAGTAGGTGTGTTCTCTGAATTATAAGAAAAAAGAAAGCTTTCAAATGTTCTCCAGTCAGCATGCTTATAATTATATTTTGGGACTTTGTCTTTTTCAAACTTGAGCTCATCCAATGTTTCATTAAAGGTTATAATAATAGGCAAATGGTCACTTCCTTGGGTTTCTTTATGTGTTGACCAGTCACACTGTGAACAACATTTGGTGACAGAAAAGTTAGATCTATAGCTGACACTATGTGACTTAAAATATCGGGAATCCTAGTGACGCTGCCGTCATTTAGTAAGCACAAACAAGAATCAACTACGTTTTCTACAAATTTGTTGCTGGTAACAGATACGCATTCTTTATCCCAAAATGGTGCATGTGCATTAAATTCCCCAGCAATTAACCCTTTTCGTTTTCTTGGAGGCTTTGGAGCCACTCTGTGTTAACATCTTTAGGTCCTTTAGGTAAATACACAGAAACAACATTGTTACCCTCCT
>CM060342.1:2441253-2486253 GCA_030674155.1 Stramonita haemastoma | reverse complement strand
CGAGGCGGGGGCTCTCTCCTGCTTTCCCAAGTGGAGACAAAAAACTAGGCCTACATGGCGCCCAACAGCAATACTGGAACGGCGACCACGTTCTCCTACTTAGCCTAAGCCTGCCGCCACTCTGCTGATCTCTCGCCTCAGAACTTCTGGAGATCTCTTGCCTATATGAAGAAAAAAAGGGAATGGACATGGGGAGCTTATACACACGGAAGGAAGTGCAAAAATGCACGAAACATGCAAAGAATGCGTATGTGCATGCACTGGACATAGACTCGCACCACATATGTGCAAATGACCTATAAGAAAATACACAGAAACAACATTTTAGAATTAAACCTTCATTAAATTTGATACGTGCAGCACATGAATGTAGATCTAGAATACCATCAAGCATCCCTAAAGTGCCTGTACAATAATCTAACCCTTCTTTTACATAAATCGCTGCACTGATCTTTTCTTGATCTTTTACTTGTTGATGAACAGGAGGATAGTAATACCCAGGCAGTCTGGGTAACTTATATTTGTTTACATTGAGGGATTGCAAAACTAGAGCTTGGTAATCATTCTTAGTAATATGGTGGATCAAATAAGCCAGATTTGTGTAAATAGATCTTCCATTCCACTGCATAACCTTAGTTTCAAGGTGGTTATATAGAAACATTTGATGAAGAGTACAAAAAAAAAAAAAAAAAAAAAGTACAATAGGGAAAATTCGAAATGTAAAAAGGAGCAACTGTTTGCCATTGAGGAGATACTGACCAAAGAAAAACAATTGACAAGCCTAAAATAATTATTCTGGTCAGTAATCACACTCTTATTATTCACAAAAAGGAAAAAAAAAAAGGGGGGGGGGGGGGGGGTAGAAGGAAAAAACTATTCAATAATGGAAAAAAAAGCAAACAACAGCAAAGGCAATAACAATAACAGCTGCTGTGATGGTGAGCAATATTATTACAGAGTCTGTTCCGTTTTCTGTAGCACTGCTGGTGCATTGCAAGATACAGTTGGGAAGAAAAAAAGTCACCATTGTTGATTTTTCTGCATATTGACCAAAGGAAACTGTCTCTGGTGTCTCCACCATGGGGATTGCAAAACTTCCTGTGGAGACAGTTGTCCTCTGTAGCCTTGATATTGCTGGCTGTGGTCAAATGCAGAAGCGGGTGTAGAAAAGTTCTTCCTGTAGAACTGAAGTCTGGGCTTTCTTTTAGGCTTTTCCCAAAACATAGCATTCAAGTGTCTACCTATGTTGATAGCCAGAGTACGGGAGCCTAGGGCATTTGGGTGGATAGGGTCTTTGAAGTTATTGTTTTGCATGTTCATGTTTTCATGCGAAATGAATGAGACATTTGTTTGTTCAAACAAGTCTGCATATGTCATGGCATTGAAAACTTCCCTTTTGACCTGTAGGCTACGTTCTTTGACTGGGGCAACTTTGCTGACTATTGCCCTGGTTTTAGGGAATTTAGTCACAATATTTTTGATTGTTGCCACCATTTTCATGCTAGCTGCCTGCGGTTCTGTATTTTTCAGACCATTGACTCTTCAGTGTATAACTATGGAATCAACTTTCTGCTGATCGGAAATGGCCTTCTCCAGTGACTGGGGAATGTCACTTATTCTATGGGCAAGCTTTTTTCAACAGTAAACCCGTATGAACGGCCTAACCGTTTGCTGTTGACACCGTTCAAAGTGGAGTCCTGAAGAAAGACCACACTAGGGAGATCCGAGTTCTTTTCTTTTTGACTTGTTTTTGCTGTGACGTTTAAACTTTTTTTTCGTCATGGTGGAAGCTTAATTCTTGGGCCATGGCAGCTGTTTTGTTTTTAACTAGACCAGGGCCAACTGACCTCTGAGGTGTAGGTCTGACCTTGTTCATAGAGTTCCCTGTTGTTCAATGTCCCAGCACTGCTTCAGCGTAGGTGGAGGGCTGAGGAGAGGAGAGGAGGGCTGAGGAGAGGAGGGCTGAGGAGAGGAGGGCAGAGGAGAGGAGAGCTGAGGAGAGGAGGGCTGAGGAGAGGAGGGCTGAGGAGAGGAGGGCTGAGGAGAGGAGAGGAGGGCTGAGGAGAGGAGAGGAGGGCTGAGGAGAGGAGAGGAGGGCTGAGGAGAGGAGAGCTGAGGAGAGGAGGGTTGAGGAGAGGAGCGTTGAGGAGAGGAGAGGAGGGTTGAGGAGAGGAGAGGAGGGCTGAGGAGAGGAAGGCTGAGGAGAGGAGGGCTGAGGAGAGGAGGGCTAAGTAGAGGAGGGCTGAGGAGAGGAGGGCTGAGGAGAGGAGGGCTAAGGAGAGGAGAGCTGAGGAGAGGAGAGCTGAGGAGAGGAGGGCTGAGGAGAGGAGGGCTAAGGAGAGGAGAGCTGAGGAGAGGAGGGCTAAGGAGAGGAGGGCTGAGGAGAGGAGAGCTGAGGAGAGGAGGGCTGAGGAGAGGAGGGCTGAGGAGAGGAGAGCTGAGGAGAGGAGGGCTGAGGAGAGGAGGGCTGAGGAGAGGAGAGGAGGGCTGAGGAGAGGAGAGCTGAGGAGAGGAGGGCTGAGGAGAGGAGGGTTGAGGAGAGGAGAGGAGGGCTGAGGAGAGGAGGGCTGAGGAGAGGAGGGCTGAGGAGGGGAGGGCTGAGGAGGGGAGGGCTGAGGAGAGGAGGGCTGAGGAGAGGAGGGCTAAGGAGAGGAGGGCTGAGGTGAGGAGAGGAGGGCTGAGGAGAGGAGGGCTGAGGAGAGGAGAGAGGAGGGCTGAGGAGAGGAGGGCTGAGGAGAGGAGAGGAGGGCTGAGGAGAGGAGAGCTGAGGAGAGGAGGGCTGAGGAGAGGAGGGTTGAGGAGAGGAGAGGAGGGCTGAGGAGAGGAGGGCTGAGGAGAGGAGGGCTGAGGAGGGGAGGCTGAGGAGGGGAGGGCTGAGGAGAGGAGGGCTGAGGAGAAGAGGGCTGAGGAGAGGAGGGCTGAGCTGAGGAGAGGAGGGCTGAGCTGAGGAGAGGAGGGCTGAGCTGAGGAGAGGAGAGGAGGGTTGAGGAGAGGAGAGGAGGGCTGAGGAGGGCTGAGCTGAGGAGAGGAGGGCTGAGCTGAGGAGAGGAGGGCTGAGGAGAGGAGGGCTGAGGAAAAGAGGGCTAAGGAGAAGAGGGCTGAGGAGAGGAGGGCTGAGCTGAGGAGAGGAGGGCTGAGCTGAGGAGGGCTGAGGAGAGGAGGGCTGAGCTGAGGAGGGCTGAGCTGAGGAGAGGAGAGGAGGGTTGAGGAGAGGAGGGCTGAGGAGAGGAGGGTTGAGGAGAGGAGGGCTGAGGAGAGGAGGGCTGAGGAGAGGAGGGCTGAGGAGAGGAGGGCTGAGGAGAGGAGGGTTGAGGAGAGGAGGGCTGAGGAGAGGAGGGTTGAGGAGAGGAGGGCTGAGGAGAGGAGGGTTGAGGAGAGGAGGGTTGAGGAGAGGAGGGCTGAGGAGAGGAGGGTTGAGGAGAGGAGGGCTGAGGAGAGGAGGGTTGAGGAGAGGAGGGCTGAGGAGAGGAGGGCTAAGGAGAGGAGGGCTGAGGTGAGGAGAGGAGGGCTGAGGAGAGGAGGGCTGAGGAGAGGAGAGAGGAGGGCTGAGGAGAGGAGGGCTGAGGAGAGGAGAGCTGAGGAGAGGAGGGCTGAGGAGAGGAGGGTTGAGGAGAGGAGAGGAGGGCTGAGGAGAGGAGGGCTGAGGAGAGGAGGGCTGAGGAGGGGAGGGCTGAGGAGGGGAGGGCTGAGGAGAGGAGGGCTGAGGAGAAGAGGGCTGAGGAGAGGAGGGCTGAGCTGAGGAGAGGAGGGCTGAGCTGAGGAGAGGAGGGCTGAGCTGAGGAGAGGAGGGCTGAGCTGAGGAGAGGAGAGGAGGGTTGAGGAGAGGAGGGCTGAGCTGAGGAGAGGAGGGCTGAGCTGAGGAGAGGAGGGCTGAGGAGAGGAGGGCTGAGGAAAAGAGGGCTAAGGAGAAGAGGGCTGAGGAGAGGAGGGCTGAGCTGAGGAGAGGAGGGCTGAGGAGAGGAGGGCTGAGGAGAGGAGGGCTGAGCTGAGGAGGGCTGAGCTGAGGAGAGGAGAGGAGGGTTGAGGAGAGGAGGGCTGAGGAGAGGAGGGTTGAGGAGAGGAGGGCTGAGGAGAGGAGGGCTGAGGAGAGGAGGGCTGAGGAGAGGAGGGCTGAGGAGAGGAGGGTTGAGGAGAGGAGGGCTGAGGAGAGGAGGGTTGAGGAGAGGAGGGCTGAGGAGAGGAGAGGAGGGTTGAGGAGAGGAGGGATGAGGAGAGGAGGGCTGAGGAGAGGAGGGTTGAGGAGAGGAGGGCTGAGGAGAGGAGGGTTGAGGAGAGGAGGGCTGAGGAGAGGAGGGTTGAGGAGAGGAGGGTTGAGGAGAGGAGAGCAGGGTTGAGGAGAGGAGGGTTGAGGAGAGGAGAGCTGAGGAGAGGAGGGCTGAGGAGAGGAGGGCTGAGTTGAGGAGGGCTGAGTTGAGGAGAGGAGGGCTGAGGAGAGGAGGGCTGAGGAGAGGAGGGCTGAGGAGAAGAGGGCTGAGGAGAAGAGAGCTGAGGAGAGGAGGGCTGAGGAGAGGAGGGCTGAGGAGAGGAGGGCTGAGGAGAGGAGGGCTGAGGAGAGGGCTGAGGAGGGGAGGGCTGAGGAGAAGAGGGCTGAGCTGAGGAGAGGAGGGCTGAGGAGAAGAGAGCTGAGGAGAGGAGAGCTGAGGAGAGGGCTGAGGAGAGGAGGGCTGAGGAGAAGAGGGCTGAGGAGAGGAGGGCTGAGGAGAGGAGGGCTGAGGAGAAGAGAGCTGAGGAGAGGAGAGCTGAGGAGAGGAGGGCTGAGGAGAGGAGAGGAGGGCTGAGGAGAGGAGGGCTGAGGAGAAGAGAGCTGAGGAGAGGAGGGCTGAGGAGAGGAGGGCTGAGGAGAGGAGGGCTGAGGAGAGGAGGGCTGAGGAGAAGAGGGCAGCAGGGGTTTCGTCTGTCTGCGTTGCCCTGGTCACCTGCTTCTTTGGAACTCCGGCAGTCAGTTGACAGGCCTTCCTGTGGCAGTCGTTCTTTATTTGCATCTGATCAGTCATCCTTTTCTCCATGCCATCGATTTTTTCATGGAGCGACATGATCATCTTCTTCAGTTCGGCAATTGTTTCAGCGTTGTTCTGGTCGTTATTGGATACAGTTGCAACTGGAGCCGTGTTTGGAACTTGACCGTCCAGTTTGGCAGTACACGGCTCTTTCTGGGCTTTTCCATTCTTTTTTCCTGTGACAGGCGTTTGGAAAGAGTAGGACGTAGAGCGAAGACGTCAGTTTTCGTCATCTTCCGGACAGTCTTGCACACAGCCACCGATTCAGCTGCTGCTTTCCGGCGCCATGTTGTGACGACGTCCCGTGTGTGTGTGTGTGTGTTTGTGTTCAAACTTAAAATTGAAACAGTTTTAAAACAGAAAAAGCACCCCTTTCGTACGTGTTAATGCAAACATACTTACACAAGCTATAAAGACCATGAATTACAAGACTAAAGAGGGTTTATACCTCGTTTTAAACAATACATAGTCGCACACTTTTAATACGAGTTTTAAAATGTGACGAGGTGATAGCCCTGATATGGCCTATGTGGTCGGCGGGGCTATAAGCACCATGATTTTATTGGATTGGACTAAAGAACCACAATAGCTAGCCCTACAGGAATTTATTTCTTCAAAAAACATAGGCCTACTGTGTTACATGACAACATACATGAGCATCATGAACAGATTCCCTCACACACCTAAACCCACACACACTCTGCACACTCACTTTAAACAATTAACAATTTCGACCACAAAAAAGTATAACCACTTGAAAAGAATTAATGACGAAACTAATACGCGTCATGAGTGTGTGTGATCAAAGAAAAGAACGTCACACAGTTTTGACGCTATCAACACATGCAACCTTCAAACCAGGACAGGCCAGTCTGCCATATTGGAGCTGCTATGGTAAGCCTGTTTTCCGGCTCAGCTGTCTGTATTAATTTGTCAACAGATGTATTCAGTAGTGTAAGGGCTAACATCCTATGGCTGAAGCAATCTCCCAAGCTCAACACTATGCCTAACATACAGTTACACTGGAGATTGTGATCACAGGTCCTGGCCAAAGAGAATGTATCTTTTGTAGAAACCTGACACGTGGCGTATGTATGTTGTTCAGTTATGATTTTGTTAATTGATGTTATGTAAAAATCCTCCATATCCCTAAAGGGATGACAGGAAATAAAATTTGAAAAATCGGACTCAGGCCAAGAGATAGATGCACCAGAGGTAGTGATCACAGGTCGTAGCCCAACAGAATGTACGTTTTGTAGAAATGTAGCACAGGCCAAGAGATACACCAGAGGAAGTGATCACAGGTCGTGACCCAAGAGGATGTACGTTTAGTAGAAATGTAGCACAGGCCAAGAGATCACCTTCCTGACATCTGCCTGCAGGTTGGTCCTGATGGCTGAGCGACACAGATGGAGCAAGGAGGGCACCTCTGTGCTGCGTTGATGGTAGTACCTTTTCTTTTCCATACCGGTGGCTTTTAAACTGTCTTCTGTCTGCCTTCTGGCTTCTTCTGTGACGTCCTTGGCAATACGGTGCCAGAGAGCGCCACTGCAGACCCAGTTGGCCCGTGTGCGAACGGACGCAGAACATCTTGCGCACACGTTAAATCCTGTTCCGCTTTTCGTAAGAGTAGGCCATTGTGTGCCGGTGGGAACAGATGACAATATTTACACAACTGCATACACACGGGGACTGGATGAAAAAAAGCACATGAGTGCTTATCCCATTATCGTCGATATAAAAGAATTAATAAATAAATAAATAACAGGAAGGGTCAGGTACAGTGAAAAGAAAGGCACGGATGTAAGCTCTGCTTCCAGTTCCAACAGGGAAGGCAGGATGCTGAAGGAGTCCATCAGAGTTTCCAGCAACACAGCGGGCTGTTCGGGGAGACTGAGCTCTCACCACAACAGTGCCTTTAGTTCTTTCCCTGTGGCGCCCATTCTGAGAAACAGTAGGGCTGTGTTCTTCATCCGTTCAGTGAATGTAAACATGGAATTGGTTTCTTCGTTATGGCGGTAATACTCCAACTGCGCGCCCATCAGCATCATCAGGGGGGATACTGTGTAGAAAAAAATTAAATGACAATTACTGCACGTCATTCATTCATTCAGTTATTGGGTCATTCATTCAAAGGTTTGCTGCTGATGAAGAGTACTAGCACATGGTATAACAAGAACATAAAGTAGGTATTGAGTTGATATAAATTTCTAATGAGACATTTATCTAAATCAGATTACGTCCTTTTTTTTCTCTCTTTTTTTGAGGTCAGTCAGACTTTCAATTCTTCCATTGTGTAACACAAAGTAAAAAATAATTAATAATAATACCAATTATGATAACAAATGGAATTTATGTAGCACTATATCTTGTAAGGACAAATCAAAGCACTTGCACTCAATGATTCTTACACAGTCATATAATCAATAGCAATCAATAGTCCCAACAAATCCAACAAATCCAAATGTTCACACACACACACACACACACACACACACACGTTAAATCCTGTTCCGCTTTTCGTAAGAGTAGGCCATCGTGTGCCGGTGGGAACAGATGACAATATTTACAAAACTGCATACACACGGGGACCGGATGAAAAAAAGCACATGAGTGCTTATTCTGTTATCCTCGATATAAAAGAATAAATAAAATAAATAAAATAAAAAAAACACACACACACACACACACACACACACACACACACACACACAAAGATTATAAAATACACTTTGGCAAGGTGATGGAAATTTCGGCTGTTGAAAGCAGGGACAGTTATGAGATGAAACAGGAGGAAAATATTGGGTTTGAAATAAATATGTCTTGAGGCTGAATTTAAAAGTGTCATAAGTAGCCTTTTGAAGAGAGAGAGAGGTAGGTCATTCCAGATTGATGGACCAGAAACGGAGAAAAAGCGACGGCCAACAGTGGATCAGTTGAATCGAGGTACTCGTAAGCACACTGTATCTGTAGCAGAGCAGAGGGATCGAGAAGTGTAAAGGTGAAGACATTCACAGAAGTAAGAGGGCGCTGTTTTGTGGAGACATTTTGTAACAAAGGGTACTGATCTTGTAGTTTACTCTCTGTGGTACATGCAGCCAGTGGAGAGATTGCAAGAGAGGTGGAATGTGCTCAGATTTTTTTCTTTCTGAGGACCAGTTGAGCTGCAGTGTTTTGTATATGTTGAAGGGAGTGGATAGATGATGCTGGCAGGCCAGCCAAATGATAACTGCAATAGTCCAGACGTGAAAGAATAAGGGAAGTGACAAGTTTGGATGTTGCATCAGTGGACAAGTACTTTCGAATTGCACTAATATGCCATAGTTGTCAGTAGCATGACTGGCAGGTCTGGGTGATGAATTTTTGCATGGAGAGTGTGTTGTCCATAAGGATCCCTAGATACTTCATAGCGGTGGATAGAGGGATTGATGTACTGCCGAATTCTATAGAAGCTGTTGTGATAGAAGACAGTTTGTGTTTGGTCCCTACAAGCATGGCTTCGGTTTTATCTGCGTTTAACTGTAGCTTGTGCTGTATCATCCACTTTTGAATATCTTGAAAGCAGTAGGCCAATTTTGTCAAGAGAGAAGGCAGATTTTCAGGATTAACAGTTGTAACACTGCTTGAATCTGAGAGTCATCTTCATAAAAATAATGGTTGATCTCGTGACGGTTTATTATATGTGACAGTGGAGCAGTGTAGAGAGTGAAAAGAACAGGGGTCAGAACTGATCCCTGTGGGACTCCACATTCCAGTTTGGCAGGAATAGACTGAATCTTGTTTACTGTGACGTCTGGAATCAGTAAGAATTACACCAGGTGAGAGGTGTGCCAGTGACACCAAACGTTTTTTGAAGACAGGAGAGAACAGAATGGTCTATAGGGGGGCTGGATAGCTCAGTAGTCAGAGCACTCACTTTCCCCATGTCAAGTTAAGCAACGTTGAGCGTGGTTACCAGTTGGACAGGTGACCGTTTGCGTGCCTTGGCTTCAGTACAGTCCCCCCAGTTCACCCAGCTGTCAATGGGTATCTGCCCTCTTTAGAGTCAGGGAAGGTGAAGCAGCGAGGGAGAGGAGATGGGCGCTACCCTCAGTATGTTGGCCCCTAGAGAAGCCGAGGTCTCAGATTCCTCGCTTCCCTACGACCGCCTAGGTTATGGGACACCTTTACTTTTTTTATAGTGTCAAAGGCTGCAAAGAAGTCGAGGAGAGTGAGACAGGAGATTTTCCCAGAGTCAGAAGCAAGTAGATGTGTGTTGAAGGTGTGGATTAGGGTGGTTTCATTGCTTTGGTTGACGCAATAGGCAGCATGAAACTCAGGAAGAAGACAGTTGGAGAGAAGATGGTGGTAGAGCTGTTTTAGAACTACTTTTTCAATGTTTTTAGAGATAAAAGGTAGATTGGAAACAGGTATCTAGTGTTTTCAGTATGTTAGGGTCAAGTTCATGCTTTTTGAGTAGAGGTGTGACTATAGCAGTTTTGAAAGCTGATGGAACATTTCTTGAAACAAGAGATGAGTTTATTATTTTCATGATAGTGGGTATAAGTTGTGGCAGGCAATGTGCAAAAAGAGAAGCAGGTTTGGGATCGAGATCACATGACTTTATAGTCATTCCTTTCAGAATTGTCTTGATTTCTTTCTCACTTGTTGCATGAAAGAAAAGAAGAGGAGTGCCAGAGAATTTGGGATCAGAAGGTCAGACTGGAAAGGAGTCTGCTCCAATCTGGAGTGATTATTGAATACTTTGTCAAAAAAGAATGCAGAAAATATAGAAGGGAGTTCAGAGTGGTTGTTGATTGAAGGCAGAGGGCTTGTCTTCACAGATCCAAGAAGAGTGGATGTGAAGGGAAAAGAGATTTCAAGGACGTGTTGTCAAGAGCTATTTTGTTTTTGCTGAAAGAATTAAAGATTTGACTTTATTTGTTTTCAAAAGTGCTGCTTGTTGATTTCCAGTTGTTGTTTTTTCACCACTGCCGCTCTAGTTGCCTGTGTTTGCACTTTGTGACCAGGATGTCTTGGTGTTCCATGGTGCTCAGGGCTATCAGGAAACTACAATACAATTAAATGCTTTTTCCTTAGACTAATTGGGTGGAAAATATACCTGGACAATTTATGCATCTCATGATGGGTTGTAACCTGTAGCAATTAGTGGATCAAGGTTCTAATTCATTCTTTCTGGAATTTGTCCTGTAAATGAGAGTATATACGGCAAGCCAAAAGAAAATGCTGTTCATCTTCCATTGCTGACCTGCAAAATTGAAAAGCTTTCTTCTGCATTGAAATACTGAAGTGGTGTACATCTGCCTTCCGTGGGAGAACATTAAATCTTAATTGTGCTGTATCAACCCTAAAACAATACAAATCAACATTGCAAACATATTTCTCTTTTTTGAAGAGTATTTTAAAGGACAGGTAGCAGTCATACCCTTCAGGATTTGTTATTGTACCTGTCCATTCTTGTATGAAAATATCAATGAGGCTTTGTTTAAATAATCTCAAAAACATTTTAACATCACCTACACCTTGCTGCAACCAAACAAAATTAAACCTTGCCTGACATAAAATTTCTCTAATTTTGGACACCCAGCAATATTTTCGAGTTCTATCTAGTTCAAGCAACATTTGGTATGCCCTGTGTGTCAATCTTTCAATAAACATTTGTAGTAATCTAAACCAGCAGCTTAGCACAGAGACAAAAGAAATTACATACACAGGGTATCATCCCAAAGCGCCATAGACCTTTTTTTTGTGTGTGTGTGTGTTTTGACTGGGACACATAGGAACTGTTTGCATGCCACCATATCAACTTTTTCCACATTATCTAATTTTGATAACTCCCATATTTAAGACAAATAAAGCAAGATAGGCTGCATTTTTGCATCAGAAATCTTAAAGAAAGTGTTAGCAGTCATTTCTTTATACTTCAGGAACACTATTTAATTGCACAACTGCTTTCTTACCCTTAGTTATTAAGTGCCTTGTGTCTTCGTGTTAAGGAGCAGTACACAAGCAAATGGTTCACTGTGATTTGTTCACCACACAAGCATTGAATATTTTTGCAAAATTTCGTACTAAGAGCGTTTAGGCGAAAACGGTACATCAAACTAACGATATATCTGGGACATAAAAAGAAATCCCTGAACAAGAGGGTGTTGGTATTAACTGTAGAAGCTCTTTTCACGCAGTTATGGTAATACTGACAATCTGAGTTCTTAAGAATGTCTTTGAAACATGGGAAGATATTTTTTCTATGTGCCTATAACACTCTTGGAGATCTAACCGAATAGAGAGACTTTCTGTACCCTCAGAATTGTGCGCAGCTTTTCTGGCAGCTTGATCCACTCTTTCATTGGGCATAATCCCACAGTGTGAAGGAACCCAGGAGAATGTTACACATCTTTAACTGACAAAACATGTATAAGATGTTTTATTTCTGTTGTCATTTCATTTCATTGTTTTTTGGTTGGTAGATCTAAGCGTATGTAGCACTGATTTAGAATCTACACAAATTAAGGTATGACAGGGATTCATGGGCAGAGTGGAAATATGATTTATAGCCATAAGTATGGCTACAAGTTCAGCAGTATAAATAGATAAATAAGTACCCAAATGATATTGTTTAACACATTTCAATTCAGGGATTGAAAAAACAGCTCTTGCTTTACCATCTTCGAGCACAGAACCGTCTGTGTAAACATGTAAATAGTTTTTATAGTGATTATCCATATAACAGCACACCGAGATCCTTAGCATAAGAGGAAAATCGTTTTTTATATTTTATTTATTATTTTTTTTAATATATATATTTTTTTAAATAGATATTTAGTTTGTTTATATCAAATGCAGGTTTGTTTAATTCCCAACTGGGAACTGGTGAAAATAATGGTCTAGCAACAATATTGTTTATATCTATCTTAGCATTACTAAAAATATTGGAAGCAAATGGGTTAAGTGATTTTATGGACTGGATCTTTTCAGCCCTTTTACCAAAATCTTTATCAGATCAAAGCTGGACTTCGGGCTTGGAGGAAGTTTCATACACTACACTATTTTATATAAATTTAGCAGCAGAAGCTTTTCTAAGTTAATCAAGTGGTAGTACACCCGCTTCTCTGTAGGTTCCCAAAATGCATGAATGAGCTGGGACTCCCAGAGCAAGTTTATAGGCTTTAGAGTCTAGATTCTGTAACTTTTTTAATAAATATTGGGGAGCATTAAAGAAAGCTTCTTGAGCATATGTCAGCCTGGAATGAACAAGAGAAGATGAAAAGTGATATAAGTGCTTTAGTGTCCTGACCCCAATGTTGCTTGCTAACAATCTTGAGAAAATTCAAACTTTTTCTGGCTTTGTTGGTAATGTATTCAATATGACTGCTCCAGGATAGTTTTTTGGGGAAAAAAAAAAACGCCAAGAAACTTAACAGCTTGGGCATATTTCAGCACACACCCATCAACAGAGAATTTTGGCAGATTTCCTGGATCATACCCTGAGTTGAAAAGCATTAGATTGGTCTAACTAATGATAATTCAACTCCATTTTCTTTTAAAAAGTTGTCCAGTTTGTCAAGCTCGAGTTGATATATTTTTCTGGTGTAGTTCAAGGCCCTAGCTGGAGTCTTACGTTTAATTGTAACTCTCATCCACAGACAGATGTCATCAGCATATTGTACTAGAAATGAATCTTTTGACAAATGTAAGGGAAGATCAGCTAATAGAATATTAAATAAGATAGGAGAGATAACTGACCCTTGGGGTAAACCCATTTCGAGTGGTCTAGGGTTTGAGTAAGTGCTACCTATCCCTGTTTGTATATATCTGCTGGATAAAAAGAATTCTTTATACAGTTATAGATATGGCCTGTGATGACCAATAATTTATACCTGTTCATAGGCTTCCTTCACATCAAAGAAAGTAGCCAATATATTTTTTCTTCTAGCAAATTGTTCTTTCATCTGTGTCGTTAGTTTAACTAAATGGTCAGTCGCGCATCTTCCTTGCCTGAAACCTGCTTGATTTACAGGAATAATTTTATATTTCTCACAGTGATGAACAAGTCTTTGTAAAAAATAAAAAAAATAAAAATTCCGCAAGTTTACACGTGTGTGATGTTAAGGCAGTTGGGCGATACCTATTTTTGTCACTTCTGTGTTTTCCTGGTTTGTGTATTGGGACAGCTACTGAGTGTTTCCAGAGTTTAGGGTCACTTCTGGGTTTTCCATGTTTGTGTATTGGGACAGCTACTGAGTGTTTCCAGAGTTTAGGAAGTCTCCCTTCTTCCCGACACTTTTGAAAAAAGCAGCGAAGAAAATGGAATAAGTTTCGTGGCATATGTTTCAGCATTTCATATGAAACACCATCCAGACCCACTGATGTTTTCTTGCGTACAACACTGAAAAGACAGTCTTTAATTTCTCCTAGAGTAATAGGAGCATTAAGAGAAAGGTGATTTATACAGTCTGGATCCCGATATGTGTCCTTTTTTTCTTCACGCTCTCTATATTTTCGGTTTTTTTCTGACAATTCTTTATTACAACTATTGTTTGCAAACAAGTCAGCAAATGTTTCCGCCTTTTCAGAATATGACGGTATGTCAAAGTGGTCTAACCTGATAGGGCATTGTGGTAAGTTTGTTCAATTTTTCCTTACTTTTAGTTTTTCCCAGACTTTTTGAAGATCTTTATAGCTAGTCACGTCATTCATGCAGAGTGAGGACCAGTATTCCTTTTTTGCTTGTGCATATACTCGGTTAGCATTATTCTTGGCTTCTTTCATCTTTTTATGATTTTCAACAGACTTTTCTTTCAAATACGCCTTAAGTTTTTGTTTTTTCTCATTTTTGGCCTGACACATGCAGCATTCCACCAGATATTCCCAACATGCTTCTTTGACTTTACCGATTTATATTTAGGAATAGAATTATTAGCTGCTTGCAGAGCTGTATCTTTAAATAGAGAATATAGGCTATCAAATATCCCAAGAGCCAAGATCCCTTAAATGAAAAGTCGATTAAAGAATGGAAAACTTGAACCAGTCTGCTTTTTTACAATTGTATTTTGGGACCTTGTCTTCTGCCAGATCTTGAGAGAGAGATTTCTTCATTTCAAAATGACAGACTATAGGAAAGTGATCCTGTTAAGTGTGTCATCTCCAATCCAATCCAATGATGTTGCTTAGAGCCCCGCCGACCGCACAGGCCATATCGGGGCTGTCATCTCGTCATATTTTAAAACTCGTATTAAAAGTGTGCAACTATATACAGTTTAAAACGGGGTATGTGACCAGTTTGACTGTCCTTGCTTGTATCGACGCCCTGGTCAACCACAAGGGTTAGCCCAGGATGGGCATCGTGGGAAAACCCACATCGATCACACATAAAATGAGTTAAAACCAAAACCAGATTCCTTAAAACAACCCTGTCCTTACAGACCAACTATATCACTTTCGCTCATATCAGACGAAAAAGGCCGATTCCCTCAGGGAATTAAAAATGGTGGAAGTGGACCATTTCTACATCAAAGCCAGTGATGGGGGTGGTTCCATTTGTGGTGGTGATGACAGGGGTGTGTGGCCAATGGAGATGGGCCACACTTACATTGATGATGATGATGATGGGTGTGTGACCAAGTGAAGTGAGCCACACTTACATTGATGATGATGGTGATGTGTGTCATCTAAAGTGTTCCAGTCACAGATTGGCGCTAGATCTGGAGACACTAAAGTAAGATCTATGGCAGAAGGTTTATGAATGGGGTTTTCGGGTACCCGAGTGATTCTACCGTCGTTGAGGAGGTAGAAGGAGGAGTCAACGATGTTCTCAATGAAACCATTACTTGCAGTAGAAATAGAATGGCAGTCTTTTTCCCAGAATGGTGAATGAGCATTAAAGTATCCTGCTATGAGAAATTTTTTACCCGGGTCTATTGGTTGAAGTGTTCGAATCCACTCAGTATTGAGATCGTTAGGTCCCTGAGGTAAGTGAACAGAAATGACAGGAGAGATGAATTCAGAGAAACTGTCACAGCACAAGAACATATGCCAGGAGTTCCTGGTGGAACAGGACTCAGACATGGAATGTACTTCACACCTTCATGTATGTAAATAGCTGAACTGACCTTCCCGTTGGTATCTTCCTTTCCATAAATTGGTGGGTAATAATAATTGGTTATTTTAGGTAGCTTTTCTCTTTTTACATTTAGTGATTGAAGGGCTAATACTTCGTTATGAGCCAAATGTTGCACTAAATGCTCATGATTAGTAGCAATGGAACTCGGAAAAATGGAAAATTCTCCTTCACTTCTCACTGACATCAACTAGATCTAGACAACAATCAAATCAAAGAGGAAAAACAAACTCTGGAAAAGAACCTAAAAATCATGAACATTAAAACAAATTGATCAAGATAACTACAAAGATTAAAATACCTAACCCAATGAATTTTCTCAAAGAGATAATACAACAATAACACTATAGCAGTTTGTCCAGTCACAAGAATATGGGGGGAAAAAATCAATGACAGAGGTAAAGCACAGCAGTCTGCAACGTTCTCAAGGGAACAAACATTCTTGTCACGTGATGACAAAAAGTTTCTGCAACGATTAAAACATAGATCCAGGCCAGTCCCCCAGGACATGGAATCTGTTGATCCAGGCAGGACTGGGAGGGGGAGGGGAGGGCTGGTGGAAGTAGCCACTGGCAGGGCGGTGCATCTTCCTCGGAGTCTTCCAAGGAAGGTGTTGAACATGGCACCCAGGTTTCCTGCCAGAAGACTGCTACCCCTCAAGTTTGGGTGGATGCTGTCCTGGAGGTGAAAATACTTCACGTTTGAGTTTTCAGTAAACGAGATATTGTGTTCGTCGTATAGTTCCGAAGTAACCAGTGCGTTGAATAATTGTCTTTTAAACGTCTGTCCTTTGGTCTTTGGTTGGGAGAACTTAACTGAAAACAAACTTTATGGTAGGGTGTTTCTTTGCTGTTTCTTTCAGCATAGAAGCAAAGGACTTGCTGAGATCTGCCGGGTCCTTTGCTTTCAAGTCATTCACACCACAGGGCCAGACATATGTGTTGTTTGACAAAACACATTTCTTCATGAAGCTGATGAGGGCAGTGTTGGAGTCCTTCACTTGCTGAAGAGAACCAGTGTGGAAGTCATCATCATAATACACCTCCACCATGTCTCCTGTCTTCAGCTGTCACACCACAGTGAATGACTACTGCATCAGGATTGGCTGCTACTGCCAACTCTTCTTGTAGGTACCGGCAGCCAAAAAATTCATTGGGGAAAATGTATAAAACAATTGTTGTTCTTTAAAAAAAATACAAGAAAGTATAAGAATAACAAAAAAAAAAAGTAAGGCTCTAGCTCGTTTAGTTCCAGAAATATCGCAATTCAAAAACGGCATTTTTCGTTCAGTCATTCTGATTGAAAAATGGAGCATGTTTGCCATGACATAACTTTCTAGTAAATCGTAGTAGACATATTATAATCATAGATTTTGGTTCTCTACAACATACACTATGCACACAGACAAGATTAAGCATCAATCTGTTCAATCCATGACACAGCAAGGCAATGAAATTGACAAAAACCCCATTTTGTCAATGTTCGAAATTGCATAATCGGCCATTTTTGCCATCTTGTAGCACAAAAAGAAGACCAGGCAATTGTCTCAAACTCGTATATTTTGAATACCTATATATTGATAAAAGAAGTGAATTTTTTGGTGTTAATGTAAGACAGTAACATTAGGAGTTCTGCATCTCCATAAATGACAAAAAGCCCAATTTGGACGATGCAAAAAGCCGGTCTACTCTACCGTACCAAACTAAAATGTACGTAACTTCCTCATTTCTTGATGGATTTACATGAAATTTTGTCCATGGATCAAGCAATCATACAACTACATTTCAATTATGAACAAAAGACTGATTTAATGCAGAAGAATTTAAAAACTAATTTCCAAATTTGATTGACAGAATAAGCAGATTTATTGTGTCGTACCAACCTAAAATGAACACAACTTCCACATTTCTTGGTGAATTTTCTTGAAAGCTTGTATGTGATTCAAGTACTAAAAAAAAGTAACCCGTATATTAAGGACAAAAGAATAGGGATACATAAGAAAGATTTCTGATTTTTAAAAAAAAATATGCATCAACAGAATGTGAACCACACATTTCTTAAGATTATATCTGCAAAGAACAGTATCCCACTATCATAGCTGTGGTACAGCAATATAAAACTTTCAAATAAATAGATACCTGTAAAGGAAGGACCACATCAAAGTGAACAGGCAGGAAAAGCACTGAATTTTTTTTATACAAAAATGGTTCTTGTATGCCTTGTATTTCAGGTCCAGATTAATGTCATCTGCCACTTTCCTGATTCTGCCATTTTTAGTTTCCCTCTGGAAACCTGTCTCAAAGACATCGCAAAAATGAATTTCTTCATGGAGCTGAGATGTGGGCCAGACATATCTGTTGTTTGACAAAACACATTTCTTCATGAAGCTGATGAGGGCAGTGTTGGAGTCCTTCACTTGCCGAAGAGAACCAGTGTGGAAGTCATCATCATAATACACCTCCACCATGTCTCCGGTCTTCAGCTGCCACTAATTGATGATTTCATTCCCAGAAAATTGTCGTCGCCTACCCCCCCCCCCCCCCCCCCCCCCCCCAAAAAAAAAAAAAAGAATTAAAAAGAAACTTATTTCAAATGTAATTTTCACTTTTGTGGTAATTATTTTTGTGTGCCTGTGTGTGTGTGTGTGTGTGTGTGTGCGCGCGCGTGCATGAATGAGAGAGAGAACAATGAACAAGATTTATTCTTCAGGCCACCAGCCCCAAGAATGGGGTAAACAAAGCATAGCAAAGCAAAGCAAATAATGCGCAAATAAAATAAAACTTCATGACATAGAGACAAGGCAAGGCAAAGCAAGGCAGATTCTTTTATTCGAGGATAATGAATAAGCACTCGTGTGTTTTTTTACATCCAGTCTCAGCCCTTTTCAGGGATAACATCAAGATGAAAAGATAACCTCTAACTAAACAACAACAATAACAATGATCCAAATACCAAGAGCAAGAGAGAGAAAGAGATACTCAGATAGTCGTTTGTGTAAAGCAGTATTAATTTATTTTTATGATTATCATTATGTTTTCAACTCCATTTAAAGCCCTACTGCTATTAGATCTAACTTTTGCAAAAAACGTAGCATTAGGCTATTGATTCCTCAGTACACATACTTTAGTGCACAAGCCACAAACCTCATTAACAAATCACTGAATCGATCTGACTTGTGTCTGAACTGTATAGATCTAATTGTTCGTACTTAATTTGAAAATAGTATCCACTTTATCCGGGAAAAGGGACTTATCTTCTTTGTGATTTAAGGCTGTTTTGTCTATGAATATATGTGAAAGCCTGTGTGGGGCTGATAATTTTGCGATCATGAACGCCAAACTCGAAGTAGATCTGATCACAAAGTCTTCGGTAACAGACTTCCCGTTTTGATTTCTGAGCCAGGTGCCAGTACAAAATCGATTATTTCAACAATGTTCTTTAAACGAGAGAGAGAGAGAGTAATGTTGTTGTTTTTTTAAGGGTGACATATAAGCATTCACATCCTTTTTTTTTTAAAATCTGGCCCTTGCCATGTAGCTGAAGGTATCGACCTCCAAACCAGGACAGACGAAATCTCTTCAACCTTTCCAGACAGAGAGCCCAGACTACAGTCCAGCTGAGGTGCCTGCGTGACTCCCTCTTAGCAGATGATGCAGCAATAACCGCCCACTCAGCTAAGGACCTACAGCAGCTCATGACTCGCTTCAGCGATGCCTGCCAAGACTTTGGGCTTACCATCAGCTTGAAGAAATCACAAGTCACGGAACAGGATGTTGACTGGCCTCCAGCCATCAGCATCAATAACCATGAACTGGGACGGGATAGCTTAGATGTTTGTTTCGGTCAGATTATAGTCCTTTCCAGATTGCTCTGATATCAGGACTGTAGCCAGACGCCAGAAAGTCAGAGGTCCCATGCATCCGCAAGTTCTCCCACCTCAGCACCTCGGGCCACCCCAAAAATGTTACAATTGTAGAAATTGATGAAGTAACAAGAAGAGATGAAACTCACTCTTTTTAAACCATAGCTTAGAGAACATTGCGCTCGCAATTTGACGACCCAGGTTCGATTACTATTCGAGGAGATTCCCCCCCCCCCCCCCCCCCCCCCGATTAACATCAGTGCTGATTCCACTCTCCTCCGAAGTCCTTCGGATGAGACTATGAACATCTTGCACTCACGTTAAATCCTGTTCCGCTTTTCATAAGTGTAGGCCATCGTGTGCCGGTGGGAACAGACGACATATACAAAACTGCATACACACGGGGACTGGATGTAAAAAAGCACAATAGTGCTTATCCCATTATCCCCGTGTGCCCCGTGTGCGAACGCACGCAGAACATCTTGCGCACACGTTAAATCCTGTTCCGCTTTTCGTAAGAGTAGGCCATCGTGTGCCGGTGGGAACAGATGACAATATTTACAAAACTGCATACACACGGGGACCGGATGAAAAAAAGCACATGATTGCTTATTCTGTTATCCTCGATATAAAAGAATAAATAAAAATAAATAAATCCCCGATATAAACTTTTTTTTTTTTAAACTGGGTGCCCTCCATGACTTATATAGGGGACGGGGGATAGCCTAGTGGTCAGAACATCGCGCTGGCAATTTGACGATCCGGGTTGGAATCCCGTTCGAGGAGATTTTTCCTGTGGAGTTAACATCAGTGCTGACTCCACCCCACCCCCACCCCCCAGTCTTTCGGATGAGACTATAAACCGAGACCCCGTGTGCGAACGCACCAAAACATCTTGCGCACATGTTAAATCCATCCTATGCCGGTGGGAACCGATGACAAGATTGACAAAACTGCATGCACACGGGACTAGATGTTAAAAAAAAGCACACGAGTGTTTATTCCGTTATCCTCGATATTAAAGAATAAAGAAAAAAAGAAGAAGAAAAAACAGACTACGTGTACCAGGGCTCAAGTAGGCCTATTGGGGCTCTGTGAGGAAATGTTGCAAATTAGATTGCATCTGAGAGGTTTTAGGACAACGAATAAAAGAGAGTTCAAGAAGAAAGCAAGCAAAAAAAACAAAAACAAAAAAAAGAACAGCAACAACAACGAAGGTAAACATTTTAAACTCCAGAACATTTTATTTTTTAAGTAAGACGTCGAGCCTTGTCCGAATTTCGCTATGAACTATAATTAAGGGACGTAAATGTATCACTGTTGTCATTACCTGCATAAAGTAAAGTTACTTCCCTTTGACCGCAGGACTGTCATTTTTATATATATATTTTTTTTTTAATTCTTTTATATCGAGGATAACAGACTAAGCAATCATGTGCTTTTTTTTCATCCGGTCCCTGTGTGTATGCAGTTTTGTAAATATTGTCATCTGTTCCCACCGGCACACGATGGCCTACTCTTACGAAAAGCGGAACAGGATTTAACGTATGCGCAAGATGTTCTGCGTGCGTTCGCACACGGGGCTTCGGTTTAAAGTCTCATCCGAAGGACTCTTGGGAGAGTGGAGTCAGCACTGATGTTAACTCCAGGAGAAAAATCTGTTCGACCGGACTTGAACCCGGGTCGTCAAATTACCAGCGCAATGTTCTGACCACTAGGCTATCCGTCCGTCATTTTTCATCCTGCTGACCCTGTCCTTGTGTACATGTAATTTCTTTGCAAACTCAGCCCCCCCCCCCCCCCCCCCCCCCCTTCTTTTTTTTTCTTTTTTTTTTTAAATCAGCATATGCTACATTCTCCTTTTCTGTGCTAGGAACAATGTTTCTTTTGCCTGCCTGCTACTTTTCTTTTTCTTTCTTGAAGTGACACCCCTCTCTCTCTCTCTCTCATCCTCTCTCTCTCTCTCTCTCTCTCTCCTCTCTCTCTCTCTCTCTCTCCTCTCTCTCTCTCTCATCTGGGGACGGGATAGCCTAGTGGTCAGAACACTGCGCACGCAATTTGACGACCCGAGTTCGATTCCCGGTCGAGGGGATTTCCCCCCTGGAGTTAACATCAGTGCTGACTCCACTCTACCCAAAGGTCTTTCGGATGAGACTGTAAACTGAGGCCCCGTGTACGAACGCACGCAGAACATCTTGCACACTTTAAATAAACCCTGTTTCACTTTTCGTAAGAGTAGGCCATTGTGTGCGGGTGGGAACCGATGACATTATTTACAAAACTGCATACACATGGGGACTGGATGAAAAAAAGCACAGGAGTGTTTATTCCATTATCCTTGATATAAAAGAATAAAGATATAAATATACCATTTAAATTAACGTAAATACTGTTTATACCAATCAATCTCTCTCTCTCTCTCTCTCTCTCTCTCTCCTCTCTCTCTCTCTCTCTCTCTCTCTCTCCTCTCTCTCTCTCTCTCTCTCTCTCTCTCTATATATATAATATATATATATATATATATGTGTGTGTGTGTGTGTGTGTGTGTGTGTGTGTGTGTGTGTGTGTGTTGTGTAAGCACCGGCCTGATGAGCCTTAGGCTCGGGACACTTTAACTAACTTTTAATATTTTTGTCTGTAAATTGTATTTTTGCAAATGATTTTCCCGCAATGATTCTTATATAAATTTTTGTCATGTTACAGTCATTCTTTGCATGTTTGCGTGGGACTGTTATGCGTTTGTTCACACAACTAACACATTCCTCTCCCATTCTATTATTTATTTATTCATTCTTTAATATCAGGGATAATGGAATAAGCTCTCCTGTGCATTTTTTAAAATCCAGTCCCCGTGTGTATGCAGTTTTGTAAATCTTGTCATCTGTTCCCACCGGCACACAATGGCATAGCCTACTCTTACGAAAAGCGGAACAGGATTTAACGTGTGCGCGTTCGCACACCGGCCTCGGTTTATAGTCTCATCGGAAGGACTTTTGGGAAGAGTGGAGTCAGCATTGATATTAACTCCAGGGGAAAATCTCCTCTTACAGGAATCGAACCTGGGTCATCAAATTGCGAGCGCAATGTTCTTACCACTATTCCCCCCAAGAAAAGAGCAATACCTACCTCTGATTCCTGAAAACAATGTGATATGTGGGGTTGGGGATAGCCTAGTGGTCAGAACATTGCACTCCAATTTGACGACCCCAGTTCGATTCCCGTTCGAGGGGATTTTCCCCCTGGAGCTAACATCAGTGCTGACCGAGGCCCTGTGTGCGAACGCACGCAGAACATCTTGCGCGCACGTTAAATCCTGTTCCGCTTTTGGTAAGAGTAGGCCATTGTGTGCCAGTGGGAACAAATGACAAGATTAACAAAACTGCATGCACAGGAGGACTGGATGTAAAATTTTTTTAAAGCAAATGAGTGCTTATTCCATTATCCTCGATATAAAAGAAAAAGTAAAAAAAAAAAAAAAAAAATAATAATAATAATAATAATAATAATACATGGAATTTGTATAGCGCTATCTCTTGTAAAGACAAATCAAAGCGCTTGCATTTGACCTACAGAGCCACAGATCATGCTGCCACCAGGCGCAAAGATCCCCAACTCCAACTCCCTGATTTTCTTCAGGGATGGTGTCTAAACACGACACAAATAAAACAAATAAAATAAGTTAAGCGGACGAGTGGTATTCTGCCAGTTTGAAAAATACTAGGCCTACTTTCGGAAGAAGTGTCAAGGTCGGCATGCAGAAGAAGACGAGATTCCACGCATACCTTATTATGAACTTCCCAATTTCCGACAGAAGTTAACCCGGAAGCGAAGGCTGGAGTGCGACCTCTACTCTCTATTTCTACATCCGCCTTCGTACGAGACGGTGTTGGTGTGCTCTGTTGAAATTTTGTGAGTTCTAATAAACCAGCTGATCCTGTTCACCATGTCTATGCAAACAGTACCTAAAGATCTGAGAAATTTGAGAGCCTGCCTTCTGTGCTCACTCGTGAAGGTAAGCCAAAGCGATTTTACCTCAAATGATTAGTTTAATCAAGTGTGTCAATTGACTATCGTTTTGTATGATGGCAGTCTGAAAATGAATGCAGATGTTGTAACCATTGTCTCTGTAACACAGTATTATAAGTAGGCTGTATTATGCTGTTTTCATGTATTAGAATTTAAATTTGTGTAGGGTTTAGGTAAGTGTGCCACATGTCTCATTTTGGTATGATATGAACAAAACTTTTTCACCTAATTCACAGCTTTTTCAGAAAACAAACTTTTGTTCTATTGTTTTTACTTCAGAGGGTTTTGAGTTTGGATACTCTCTGTCGCCTTTGCGACGGAGGAGTTCAGAATATATAGCAAGCACATGCGTACCATCACTCACGATTTCTTTTGCTCTGACTCTGTCTTTCACACAACAAACATTTAGAATACAAGTCGTTTAGCTTCACTCACGCACAATGCCCAACAATTTTGCGACAGCCTGTTATACAACACTGTTCAGTACATTTTTGTTTTGACATTCAGCGTTTTAATATCAGCAGATTAAAGGAAATGGCGCAAAATAATAAACCTGAAAAAGAAGTTCTTTATATTGAAACTGTGACATTGTGTTTTAGTTTTGTAATGAAATGGATGATGTGTGACTGTGATGATGATGATGTTGTTGCAGACTCTGGAGCAGTTTGAATATGAGGGGTGTGACAACTGTGAGGAGTACATCCATATGAAAGGCAACCGGGATGTGGTCTACGACTGCACCAGTGCCAACTTTGATGGGTAAGTCAGAGTACATGTGGCAAGAAGGAGGTGACAGGAAGAAAAGGAACAAGGCAGTGACAAAGAGACGGATAGAAAAGGGGAAGTTCCTAGCACAGAATTTCTAGGTGGGGGTGTTATTTATACTGACAGGCCCTGGATTCCCTGTAAGGAGGTAGACTCCTTTTTTTCAGTTTTAGAGTCTTCTGTTATTATGGAGTATCACTGTCTAGCTGTGGACTTAGTTTTTCTGTTCAGTATTTTAGTTTCACTTGCATAATCATGATAATGATATACAGGTCTCACATTATGTAAATATTTTGTATCTTGAGCAAATGGTGCAAGGAGTAAGGTGTGTGTGTGTGTTGTGTGTGTGTGTGTGTGTGTGTGTGTGTGTGTGTGTGTGTAGTGTGTGTGTGTGTGTTTAATTAAAGTAAGGGTTTGATAATGTTATGATTTTGTTCTGATTCCAGAATAATTGCCTTGATTTTGCTAGAGGACAGTGTTATATGTGTGTGCGTGTGTGTGTGAGTGTGTGTGTGCGTGTTAAAGTAAGGGTTTGCTAATTTAATGTTTTGATTTTGTTCTGATTTCAGAGTGATTACCTTGATTTCGCCAGAGGACAGTGTGTTTATAATTTATTTTCTTTATTCATTCTTTTATATCGAGGATAATGGAATAAGCAATCATATGCTTTTTTACATCCAGTCCCTGTGTGTATGCAGTTTTGTAAATGTCATCTGTTCCCACCTGCACACAATGGCCTACTCTTACGAAAAGCCGGACAGGATTTAAAGTGTGCGTAAGATGTTCTGCGTGCGTTTGCATACGGGGCCTTGGTTTATAGTCTCATCTGAAAGACTTTTGGGGAGAGTGGAGTCAGCACTGACGTTAACTCCATAGGAAAAATCTCCTTGACCGGGTATCAAACCCGGGTCGTCAAATTGCGAGTGCAATGTTCTGACCACTAGGCTATCCCGTCCCCATTGTGTGTGTGTGTGTGTGTGTGTGTGTGTGTGTGTGTGTGTGTGTGTGTGTGTGTTAAAGTAGGGGTTGTTAGTTAAATCACTTAAACAATGTTTGGATTTTGTTATGATTTCAGAATTATTGCCTTGATTCTGCCAGAAGACAGTGTGTGTGTGTGTGTGTGTTGTGCGTGTGCGTGTGTGTGTGTGTGTTAAAGTAGGGTTTGTTAATCACTTAATCAATGTTTTTGGATCTTGTTCTGATTCAGAATTATTGCCTTGATTTCACCAGAGGACAGTTGGGTGGCAAAATGGCAGCGCATAGGTAAGACTGGAAGTAGTGCAAGAGTCTTTTTTTTTTCAATCATTTTTTTTTAATTCAGATACTTTGTGTGTGTGTGTGTGTGTCGGTCTGTCTGTCTGTCTGTCTATCTGTCTGACTGTGTCTGTATGTGTGTGTGTGAGTGTGTGTGTGTGTACACACGCCACCCCCCACCTCCACTTACAGTTACACACACATCCCCTAAACAAAATTTAGACTGGAAGAATCTTGTCATATTTACTAGTTTTTATGTTTTGGGGGTTTTTTTTGCCCTGTGTAAATTGTTTTGATTTCATTGTTGCTAATTCGAATATATATAATATATATAAATATATATATAATATATATATATATATATATATAATATATATATATGTGAATGCTCATCTTTCTCTCTTCTCTGCTTTCCCGTAATGGATGGATGATGATGATGATGATGATGATTATCAACATTAGTATTTATTCTTCTATAACTTGTGGGGAGAGTCGAGTTAGCACTGATGTTAACTCCATGGAAAAAATCCACTCAAAGGGGAATTGAACCAGGGTCGTCAAATTGCAAGCGCAGTGTTCTGACCACTAGGCTATATCATATGAATGGGGTACCTAGTGTCTGGTCTTCTACTGTTCTTGCATGTCTGCAAGGGGTCAGTCTGCTGGCCTCAGCTGACACATTCTGACTTGGGGCGACAGGATAGCCTAGTGGTCAGAACATTACGCTCGCAACTTGACAACTCGGGTTCCATTCCCGTTCAAGGGGATATTTTCCCCTAGAGTTAACATCAGTGCTGACTCCACTCTCCCCACAAGTCCTTCAGATGAGACTATAAACCAAGGCCCCGTGTGCAAACACACGCAGAACATATTGCGCACAGATTAAATCCTGTTCTGCTTTTCGTAAGAGTAGGCCATTGAGTGCCGGTGGGAACAGATGACAAGATTTACAAAGACTGCACACACACAAGGGGACTGGATTTTAAAAAAGCACATGATTGCTTATTCCATTATCCACGATATAAAAGAATTAAATGAATAAATAAAATAAATAAATCAATGATCCCAGATTTTGCTTGATTTTGGGGAAGCCATTTTGGCGTGGCCCTGAAAATGGTCATATCAATGGCTGAAGCCAGAGCCCCTAACAGTTCTTATTAATTGTCTGAAAATTGCTGTAGTGTTGTTTATAGCGTAAATCAGAAGTTTTGAAAATTCAAAAGAAAATCAAGGATAGGAAGGAATCAAAAATGGTTTGTTTACCAAGTTTTAGGTATATGATGATAATGATGGGAAAAAAACACATACTCCCCACACTCATACGCATGCAAGCACTTACACACACCACACACACACACACACACACACACACACACACACACACACACACACACACTACAACATTACAACACAACACACACATCCATCAACAACAATCTCTCTCTCTCTCTCTCTCTCTCTTCTCTCTCTCTCTCTCTCTCTCTCTCTCTCCTCTCCCTCCCTCCTCTCCTCTCCTCTTCCTCCCCCTCTCTCTCTCTCTCTCTCTCTCTCTCAATTTCCCAAGAAATTCATCATTTGATAAGAGAAACGATGTTGCCATTCTAATGGTATCATGACTATTTCTGTTTGAACAGAACGATTCGTCAAAGGGTGCTATGCAGTGTCAGTGACTGGGAATGTGCCTCCTGGGATACTGCGAGATTTGCGAGGTCAGAACATTGTGTACAAAAACCGAGACAACAGCCAGAAGTCCTGAGTTACCAGAACAGTTCTACACATTTTGGGGGGGGGGGGGGGGGGGGGGGCTCTCTTCCAGAGTGAGCCGTTTGGAGAGTGTATGTGTATATTTGGAAGGATGATGACGGTTAGACACAGGCGAAAAGTGGCTAAAATCGTGTTTTTTGTTGTTGTTTTTAATTAAAAATTTGCTGGATACATTTATGGAAATTTTCCTGTGTGAATTTGAAGAATTCAGGTTGTAAAAGTAAACTGTCGAAACAGTTTACTTCTACATGTTATAGATAAAAATGTTTAGGAGTTTGAAACATTTAGTTTTGGTGGCCATATTGGATATTTTCCATGGCAACAGTGTAGAAAACTGAGTAATTCTTTGATTTTTAGACTTTACATGTGATGATACCCTTTCAATGTATGCATAACTTCTAACATGGCCTTGTAAACAAAATGTGTCAGTTTTGACCCCCATGTCCCACCTTAACTCATTTTACCCCTGCAGCACAAGTCCTTCGTGACTTACTCCTTGTTTCACAGAGCCCATGGAATGAGGGACTCATGTCTTGATCATTACTTTAGGTTTTGATGAATAGATTTGTTTGCCTTGGCTAACTTTCATTAAAATGAAGGGGATTAATCTTGGTTCTTCCTGTGCCATCTGTCACTACTTAGTGTGCGATGCTTATCATTGAGAAACAAAATTTTAACAAATGTTTTTCTGACCTTACCCTCCCTCAGCAGTCACCACTCAAAAATTCACTTGGGCTGGAGATGAGATATGCCTGTTTTATGTGGAATGAAAAGGGTTAAACGGAATGAATATAAGTGAACAAGTAACTGGAATTGAAAGATAGATGAATGTGGACTCTTTGCTAGCAGAAGGTGCTGTATGTGCTTCAATGTTTTCTTGTGTTAAAACAGTTGTAAGAAATCATCTGCTTTAAAAGGCTCCAAAATGTAACTTTGATTTTTTTTTTTTTGGTTCTGTCCAGGGTTTATCTGACATGATCATAAAGATTACATGTTTTCTTTAGAATTTTTTTAAAAGTCAGTTTCAAAGATGTTGTGGCCCACTTTCAACTCCTTGTGTTTAATTGGAAACATTTTTTTTTTTGGTTGTTTAAATAGCAAGTAACAACCGTGGTGTGAGTGTGTGTGTGTGTGTGAGTGTTGTGAAGAAGTAAATGCAGAATGAAAACTTACCTTGTGTTGGTGTTGGTGTGTTCTGAAAATTTTGAACATGATGCACGTTTGCACTGAGGTACAGACCCCAGGTCTGGGTTCACTTCAGCTTCATGCTTAAGAAGACAAGCTGATGACTAAACCTCTTACAGTCTTAGTCCTGATCCAGGACTTGCCGCAATTAAATAATTGCCCCCCCCCCCCCCCCCCCGTGAATCCCAAACTGGGATTTGCCGGGATTTACACACATAGAATCAACTGATTTCCGATTCATCGCATGAGGGCCTGTGGTGAGAGTCTGGAAGCTAATTATAGCTGCTGGTATGTACTTAAAAGGAGGAAAAGGTGAGCAAGCATGTGTGCCTGACCTGATTTCTGTATGGAATTTGAAATCTAGGGGCAGTTTGTGTTCAAGAATCCAAATGCAAGAGGGTTAAACCTCACTCACCTGGCAACAATTTTGTACATTCTGTCAGTGATGTTTCTTCATTTGTTTGTTTGTGAGAAGGGGGGGGTAGCAGATGAAGTGAATAACACTTTATAAACAGATATCCTTTGTTCAATGAACATCTTTGGCACACTTTTTTTTTTCCTTTGTTTCTCGGCTAAGAGTTAAGAGGTTCACCAGTAGTAAAATTTTGGGTGTGCTTTTACTCACGGAGATGGCTGCATTCCAACTTAAGGGATGCTGAGACATGACACCACTGTACATGTATGCGTGTCATCCATTCCTACGGCACACGATTGGCCTACTCTTCTGAATGGCGAAACAGATTTTAATGTCTGTGCAATGGGACCTCAGTTTATAGTCTCGTGTGAAGGACTTCTGGGGGGAAGTCAGTAGTGATGTTCACTACCTCCAGGCAGGGGAAAAATCCTCTAGAGAGGAATACCTGCCTCATGGGATGGCTCGATCCCGGGCTGTGAGATCACAAGGCATTGCTCTAACCACTAGGCTATCCTGCCCCCTGGACACACTTTTTTTTTGGGGGGGGGTTCCTTGGCTAGAGCTCTGAGGTGCACCAATGGTGAGATTCTGTGTATGCTGCCGGTTTTGTCCACCATGAAGGGAGCCTCATTCGATCCAACTTCAGGGATGTAATCTGGCTGTGGTCGTGTTTCTGTAACCCACTGAATGCTGACATGAATAACAGGATCTTAAATTTATGTGCGTTTTGGATCTTCTGCATGTGTATGCACATGAAGGTAGCTGCATTCTGACTTTGGGGTGTATGCTGGGTATGTTCATGTTTTCATAACCCACCAAACACTGACATGAGATCTTTAACATGCATTTTTGATCTTCTGCATGTATATAATCCCACGCGATACATACATAAACATGGAGTCCTGGCACAGGCAGGTCTGCACTTGATGTTGACCCAGGAGATAATAAAAAAAAAATCCCCACCCTTAATTTACCAGATGCCACCAAGATTCGAACCCATGACTTCATAGACCCATGGGATTGAATTTTGAACGATGTTAACAACTTGGCTATAGCACCTGTTGTCCACACATTTTATTGGCAGCCTTCAGTCTGGTAAGACTATGGAGTTGCGCTCTAGGTGTTAATTCTGGTGTTTTGTATTTTGTACCACCTTATGTCACAGCGGGTTTCTCTGCGTGAAATTCGGGCTGCTCTCCCCAGGGAGAGCGCGTTGCCACAAGTGCACCGCCTACCCCTTGTTTTTCTCTTTTTCCTGTCTGCAATTCTGTTTCCCTATCAGAATCAGAATGGCTTTTTTCTACAGAATTTTGCCAGGGTCAACTCCTTGTTGCCGTGGGTTCTTTTACATGCACTAAAATAGTAATGTGTAACACACAGGACCTCGGTTTTCATCTCATTCGAAAGACTAGCACCCAGACCACCACTCAGGGTCTAATGGATGGGGAAAAAGTTTTGGGCCCAACGGGGTACGAACCACCGCACACTCCGACCCAGACTTTTTGCTTTCTAGGCAAGGCGCGTTACCACCTAGACCACCGATCCACCAGGTGGTACAGGCGTGGCTGGCCAGTCCCACACGGGAATGACAGACAGTCCCTATGGCAGAGGGCACAGATGAAGTCTGACGCTGGTCTGTCTGCCTGATCTGCAGCCTTTCTTCTCGTCCTCTTTGCCTCGTGCTGCTGAGCAAGTGTCTCTTTGAACTTGAAGAGACCTTTCTGCACAGTCTGTCTCCAGGCTGACCGTTCGAGAGCTGTTGCTTCCCAGTTGTTCTGGCTGATGTTCAGGGCTTTTAAGTCCCCTTGCACACGTCTTTGAATCGCAGCTGTGGTCTGCCTGTGGGATGTTTTCCCTGCACAAGTTCTCCAAAGAGGAGGTCTTTAGGCATCCATCCATCGTCCATATGCACACAACATGGCCAAGCCAGGGCATACGTCTCTGTTTCTGTGTACACGCTACTGAAAGTTTCAGTAGCGTGTACATGCTGGTGCATCCAGCTCTTTCCAGAACAGTGTTGTTTGGGACCTTGTCCTGCCAGGTGATGTTCAGGCTGTGTCAGAGGCAACGCATGTGAAAAGCATTGAGCTTTCGCTCTTGTCAGGCATGCAAAGTCCAGACTCGCTGCCACACAGGAGGGTGCTCAGGACACAGGCTCTGTAGATCTGGATCTTTGTGTGCTCAGTCAGCTTGCTGTTGTTCCATGCTTTCTTGGTCAGTCTGGTGATGGTGGTAGCTGCTTTGCTGATAGGCTTGTTGAGCTCTGCATCAAGTGAGAGGGTGTCTGCAAAGCGGAGTTGGAGTGACCTCACCAGAGCGCAAAGCCTGGGTATGTAAGTATGGAGGGCAAGCTGTTACCCATGCAGCAGCCCCCCCCCCCCCCCTCCCTCTCCATATCGCTGGAATGGTCCATTGGATTGGTAATCACCAATACACATGTTCCAATGCCGTTGCAGGAGTTGCCAGAACGTTGCTGTATACAGCCTCAGACTGCCTTGGGGACTCTGACTCCTGATTTTTCATCAGGTTGACTCCTGAAGTCTTTCTTTTGAGCAGGTATGGCTGCAAGACAGCGGAGGTTTGAAATAAGAGTTTTCCTTCTCCTAGGTGAACTGTCTTCCCAGACTGATGAGACAATACCGGCTTACAGGGTTACCAGTATCAGAGAGGCCACTGTCTTGACACATTGAAAACCCAGCTATCTTTCATAAACCAGCAGGCCGGTGGCGGGGGTAACGCCAATATAGCCAATGTACATAGCCTTAGTAAGGACTAAACTAAACTCTCTCTCTCTCTCTCTCTCTCTCCTTCTCTCTCTCTCTCTCTCTCTTCTCTCTAACTCTCTCTCTCTTCTCTCTCTCACACACACACACACACACACACACACACACCACACACACACACACACACACACACACACACACACACACCACACACACACACCTTCCTCTCTGAAAAAGAAGGTATATATACTGACCTTGAGGGATGGATTCTGCTAAGTTTTAGTAGGTTAGGTGACACACTTGAAAGTTTCAGCGTGTTGCCTAAATGACTTCTGGGATGTTTATTGATCCAGAAAGGTATGCAGCTTGCTGCTGCTACTAGTGAACAATGCACCTGAACAAACATACTGATCGATTTTGGGTGGTGGGGGGGGGGGGGGGGGGGGGGAGAGGAAGAATGGGGCGAGAGAAGCAGTATTAGCAGGCTAAATACCAACATAACACACACACACACCACAACACACACACACACACAACACACACACACACACACACACACACACACACACAACACACTTCTTTTTTTTTGTACCCCCCCAAAAACTACCAAACAAAGAAACGAAACATAACAACAAAAAGAAACTATAGGCCTACAGAATTTGCCACACATTGAAATTGACAGGAATGGTTTTAAATCAGGTACCAGACATGACTCGAGGACCAGAAACTTTAAGGTTCACTAGTGATGAGATATTTTGGTACAAGACCAGTGTCCTGCCGCTAAAATCGTCACATTTGGGGATGGTACAGCCTGGTGAGAGTGATGCGCTCGTGATCTGCTGACCCAGGTTCGAATCCCGTTCAAGAAGATTTTTCCTCTGAATTTAACATCAGTGCCGACTCCCCCACTCCCCCCAAAGAGTCGATGAAACTATAAACAGAGATCCCGTGTGCGAATGCACGCAGAACAACTTGCGCACACGTTAAAACCCGTTCCGCTTTTCGTATGTGTATGCCATTGTGTCCCGGTGGGAAAGGATGACAAAATTTACAAAACTGCATACGCATGGGGACTACATGAAAAAAAAACAACACACGAGTGATTATTCCATTATCCTCGAAATAAAAGAATATAAAAATAAATAAGTAAATGAATATAAAAAAAAAACATGAATAAAATGATCATTTCATTTTCATGGATATGTCTACTAATCACAACACCAGTATTTTGCTTTTGTCATCAATTCCTGATAGTGTGCAATAAATAGCCTTTTCCCGTGAAAAGTTGAATGAAGGTAAGGGTCTTCTTTCCAGATTGGACTGCATAAGTATGTGTTTTCACTCACAACTTCCATTTCACATATGTTTGGAAGGGAACTGGTGTTCACACAAATTTTGGCTGTGAAAGCAAAGCCTTTTTCATTTGATCTGGTGGTCACTAGGCCTATTAGATCGGTGGTCTAGAGGTAACGCGCCTGACTAGAAAGCGAAAAGTCCGGGTCGGAAGTGTGCGGGGGTTCGATTCCCGTTTGGGCCTCAAACTTTTTCCCCCCATCCATTAGACCGTGAGTGGTGGTCTGGGTGCTAGTCTTTTGGATGAGACGATAAACCGAGGTCCTGTGTGTCACACATCATTATTTCACGCGCGCACACAACACACACACCGCACACAAACACAAACACACGCACAAACACATACACACACATACGCGCGCACGCACGCACACACACACACACACACACACACACACACAAACAAACAAACAGACGCGCACGAGCACGCGCACAGACACACACACACATTGTGGGCCGGTGGGAACAAATGACAAGATTTACAAAAAACTGCTTACACACGGGGACTGGATGTAAAATATAAAAAAAAGCACATGAGTGCTTATTCTATTATCCTCGACATAAAAGCATAAATAAATAAATAACACACACACTAGCCTGGTGGTTAGAGGCACTCGCAATCTGACAAACCGGGTTTTAAAGACACCCAGTCTTTTGGATAAGACCATAAACTGAGGTCCCGTGTGTGAATGCACACAGAACATCTTGCGCACACATAAAACCCGTTCCACCTTTCGCAAGAGAAGGCCGTGGAATGCGAGTGGGAACAGATGACTAAATTTACAAAACTGCATGCCTACGATGACTGGATGTAAAACAAGAGTAGAGTGAATTTAGGCTACTCCATCATCTTCGAAATAAAAGAATAGAATAAATGAACATTTAAATCCAAACCAAAAATGCAAAAGAAAAGGGAAACAACCCAATGCTGTGACATAAAGTGGTATAACATACAAAATGAAATAAAATAGTGTAGATAATGCTCACGTTACTCTTGGTGAAAAGGAAACTGATATGATTTAGAAATTGTTTGTTCTATTATATGCTTGTGACACTGGGTCAAGTTCTTAAAATCAGTAAGGATTTCATCTCTGAAGTAGGAATAGTTAAAGTTAAGTTTAAGTCTGTCCCGAGCCTAAGGCTCATCAGGCTGGTGCTTATCCCGGTTTCTGTGGCGTTAAGCGACTGAGAGTCATAGACTCCCCCCTGGATAGGACGCCAGTCTATCGCAGGGTTAACCCCCAACACAAGGTTGGTACCCCTTTTACACCTGGGTGGGGTGAGAAAATAGCCGTAAAGTGCCTTTTCCAAGGGCACAACGCCATAGCCGAAAGCTGGGATCGAACCGGCAACCTTTAGATTACGAGTCCATCGCCCTAACCACTCGACTACAGCGGCGGCTCTGAAGTAGGAATACAGCTACCTTAATCAATGGTGGGCAAAAGCAGTGGCATACACAAAACTCTCAACGTTGGTGAAGCTCGGGGCTGTACCCGGAAAACGAAAAACAAAACAAAAAATACATAAAAGAGCAAAAACAACACCAACAGCATTAATAGCAACGCAACAACAACAAACCTTTAAGGGTTTCAGTATTTGGGTTTAAAATTCAGCTATGATAACAGTTTTAAACCACAAAAAAAGAGTTTCAAACCACCACAGTAGACTGTTTTTGATCGTGCTGCAATGTTGATTTTCGTTGGTCCCTACGAAAATCTTCTATCAATCGTAAAAAAGCGTAAACTTTAATGGTACGGGCATGTCACAAGATCAAAAGGACTTGCAAAAACAACACTGCGAAGGCACTGTCCAAGGAGGAAGAAAAAGAGGCAGACCAAGGAAGAGATGGGAGGACAACATCAGCGAATGGACAGGAAATAGGTGATATTATTCTCAAATGCCCATTTTTCTGGTAAAATAGGAAAAGGTTTATAAAAACTTGTTATCACAAGCCCAGCAGTGTAAAAAGTTTTATACAATTTTTAATATGTTAAAAAGACAATAACCCCCCCCCCCCCCCACACCACACCCCAAGAAACAAAACCAAAGGAAAAGTGATATAGAGCCTGGCCAAAATTACATATATTTCATTTGACTATCATCCTATTCTAATTCTGAAGATGTAGCTGATTGTTTGAGTTAAGAAACGAACTCCATATCCATTGCTGATTACGATTTGGTGGCTTTAATGTTTGTTTTTCCATTTTAAAATGTTTATAGAAAATCTATCTTGACGTGGCAGTATGAGCCAGAACCAATGTTATTTTCATGGAGAAAAACCTCTTCAAACAGATCATGCGACAGTGGAGACTCACACTTGGTTAAGTGGCTTACACAAGTCAGTAGTAAAATAAGATAAACAACACAGATCCACTATAGGACTGTGAACATTTTCCTCCCATGAAAAATTCTGAGGGGGATACTCAATTGGAGTTAGCACCGTAACTCCAGAAACTAAAAAAACAACAACACATTTTCCTCGCATGGAAAATTCTGAGGGGGATACTCAATTGGAGTTAACACCGTAACGCCAGAAACTAAAAAAACAACACAAAAAACCTAATTTCATCACGGAACGATAACTTCTTATCAAACGATATACTCGATTACGATTTTCATAGTATTGTCACCAGAAATCATTAAAAAAAATTTGGGGGCAAAATAATATGGTTAAGTTAATCATACTAGTGTCTATCAAGAACGAAACTACAAGCCGAGCCGATCATATATTTTGCGTAACAGGAATCTCTGCACCTTCCCAGGAGCAGACCGATTTTTAGTGACTCCAACTAGATGGTGTATTCGATAATGTGAAGCTATTGGATGAAAATGAAACTCAGCTCTGGTCTATTTCTTTGACATGGAATTGGCGTTTTTGTCGAACAGTCAAGGTAACTGTGTGTATCATGGATCAAAGTGTTTGTTGTGATTCATATTGATGTTGGCGAATAAAAGCCGAAAGCCAGGAATTCGGCTGCTTCTTGACTCTCTCTTCGGTGCTTGCCTTATCGGTATCCTGAAGCACCGGGAGAATTTCAGTAGCCTGACATCTTGTGAATTATACAGCGTCTTAAGGATGTAACAGCATTACACAGTTTAGCACAAAATGAAATATGAAACCGTGAAAGGTAGATTGTTTGGACGCAAGTATTTGTCGTCAATCTTTGTCAATGAAACGTGATATGAGTGAACCGCATACGATCGCATTTGCACGTCGTCTGCTTTGAAAGTGCTATAAATAGTGGGTTGACACTTTAGTAATCTAACACGCCCTTGAACTGAAGTGCATTGTGAAGGCTGAGAAGACTGCAGTATGATGTCTACTTTTGATTCTAACGGAACTTGCTTCGGCGTGCAGGACTTTAGTGACGGTAGGGCACAAGCAATTTTAGAACTTTTCTCATCCCATGTGCACTAAAGTAAAGGACCCCCTGCCCCCCCCCCCCTCCAGAATATAACTTAAGGCCTAGTTCGTTGTAGAACTAGAAGTATTCATGAGCAGTACATAAGTATTAGTCTTTGGTAATGGCTGAATGTTTTTCTTTCATATTCACAATTTAAAGCAAACATTGTTGAAATATAAAAAATGTGTGGGTCTACTGACAGTATTGTGTATGAAATATCATAGGCTTTGTGTGTTTAATATTATTGCCATATTAGAAGGGATGCCACACAGGTATTGAGTTAAATTACACACACACACACACACACACACACACACACCACACACACACACACACACACACACACACACACACACACCAACACCAAAACAAACCAAACCAAACCAAACAAACCAAACCAACATTAAAGAAAAAATGAGCAAACCCCAAAACAGCCAAAACAAAACACTTGTCTGTTTTGCCTATGTTTTGTTGGTACCATTAAAATTAAATAAAGTTTTTATTACTTTTTACTTATTTCTTTAAGTTAATAATCGTGGTCATTAATGTTCTGTGCATCACAAAATTCATATTATAAAGTATGATTAGTACACCCATGGAAGCATTTTTCCTATGTTGTGGAACTGAAAGTATTATATCAATTTATTTGTTTATGGAAAACACAATAGCTCATGATTTGAATAAGTTGGGATTTCTGTACCACTACATTTTGGATAATTAATATTCAATACCCATACTGTCAAAGATTATTGTGTAGTTATTTTTCATTATCATCATTCATACAAAACACAAAATGTTCAAGTAAAAAACCTGATGTGAAATATATAGAGAGAGAAAATGTTATAAATTCCAATGATAAAAAAATGTTGTATGACTGTTCAATACAAATCAAACAATTCTATCAAAAGTAAATTACAAATTGAAATGATAGACTGCAGGAAATGACAAAATGAGAAATTGACAAGTTTAGCATCCTAATACTACTTACTGGGTGGTCAGAATGAGGGCTTTGCTATTTTCAAAACACTTTCCTATTTCAGCTCATTTTGTCCAAATCCTTCCATGAACAGGAAGTTGATTTTGTCAGTTCATTATACGAGACTAAGAGTTAAAGACAAAAGGAAACAAAATTATGCCTTGATATTTCACTACAAGATAGTATACTAACTACAGTTTTATAATCAATCAAAATCTTAAAATTAATAACCTGACCCCCACCTAACCCTTAATGGCTCCTTGCAGAAAAGTGGGTCAGGTGCTAAGTGACACATTTTGTGGTGGAGCGTCATATATCCAAAATTTGTTTTCATTATACTTTTTGATGAGCTGCCCAGAACACATGGCTGAAGTTGAAATGTGTTGGCAGAGGCAACCTCCTGCAGAGATTTATATACAAGCAATTTCAAATTCAAAATACTTTATTTTCTCTAAAACAGAGAAATTCCAGTGGATTACAAGCCACATATAAAAAACAATAATCACACAAAAATAACGTCAATATAGCTCAACTCAGTCAGGTTCTGAACATCAGCACGCACCCTTCACAGCACAAAGAGCACCCACAAGTCAGCAACACCTCAGCCAGCCACAAACTCACCCAAGTAAAATCACACACATTCAAACAAGTATACAAACAAGCACAGGAGAAGACCAGGCACTGTGCATTCTCCCTAGCAAGGAGGAAGCTCATAAGAAGAAAGAAGACACTTTTTTATGTTTTAGACAGGGTCTGGTCTGCTCCAGTATAAAGTTCAGCGTAGTTTCCATTGCTGATGGTGGACTAGACCTTGCAGCTCAGACAATTTGAACATTATCTAAAGCCAGAGGGGACAGGATAGCTCAGTGGTCAGAGCACTCGCTTTCCTCCTAGCCAATGTTAAGCAGCGTCGAGCATGGTTACTAATTGGATGGGTGACCGTTTGCGCGCCTTGGCTTTAGTACAGTTCCGCCAGCCGTCAATGGGTACCTGCCCTCTTTAGGGTCAGGGAAGGTAAAGCAGTGAGGGAGAGGAGATGGGCGCCACCCTCAACATGCTGGCCCCTAGAGAAGCTGAGGTCTCTGATGCCTCGCTCCCCTATGACCACACAGGTTATGGGACACCTTTACCTTTTGTTTTACCTGAAACCAGAAAACTTTGGTTATTTCAAATTGCTGCTCACTGTCTGATGCCTGCCAGCTGGCTTCCAGGCAAGGAGAGAGAGAGAGAGAGAGAGAGAGAGAGAGAGAGAGAGAGAGAGAGAGAGAGAGAGAGAGAAGAGAGAGAACAATTCAGAGAGAGAGAGAGAGGGAAGGAGGGGAGAGAGGCAGAGACAGAGAGAGAGAGAGACTGACTCAGAGAGAGAGAGAGACTACTCAGAGAGAGAGAGAGAGGGAGGCAGAGAGGGAGGGGAGAGAGAGAGAGGGGGGAGAAGGGTAGGGGAGAGGGGGGAGAGAGAGAAAAAGAGAAAGAGAGAGAGAGGGGGGGAGGGATGAGAGAGAGGGGGGGGGAGGAGAGAGAGAGGGGGAGGGGAGAGAGAGAGGGAGGGAGAGAAACTCAGAAAAGAGAGAGAGAGAGGAGGGGGGGGGAGGAGGGATGAGAGACAGAGACAGAGAGAGAAAGAAAGAGAGGGAGAGAGAGAGGGGGGAGAGAAAAAGAAAGAGGGAGAGAGAGAGAGAGAGAGAAAAAGAAAAGAGGAGAGAGAGAGAGGTGGGGGGGGGGGGGGGAAGAAGAAAAAACCGGATAAATTTATGACCATGTAAAGAACTCTGTGGAAGGAGGAGGAGAGGCACATAGGCACACATCCTTCGGATGAGACTATAGACCGAGGCCCTGTGTGTGAACGCACGCAGAACATCTTGCGCACATGTTAAATCCTGTTCTGCTTTTTGTAAGAGTAGGCCATTGTGTGCTGGTGGGAACAGATGACATTTACAAAACTGCATACACACGGGGACTGGATGTAAAAAAGTATGTGAGTGCTTATTCCATTATCCTCTATATAAAAGAATGAATTAAAGAAATAAAAAGAATATAAAAAAGTCATTGACGCTTTCCCATTCTGCTGTCTCCTTCAAGATTGTGCATTATTTATTACATGAAGCTTTGAAATTAAACCTTGGGATTTCTCAACTTCCCTCAATCCTAATAGCCGCCGCTGTAGTCTAGTGGTTAGGGCGTTGGACTCGTAATCTAAAGGTTGCGGTTCGATCCCAGCTTTCGGCTATGGCGTTGTGCCCTTGGAAAAGGCACTTTACGGCTATTTTCTCACCCCACCCAGGTGTAAAAGGGGTACCAACCTTGTGTTGGGGTTAACCCTGCGATAGACTGCATCCTATCCAGGGGGAGAGTCTATGACTCTCAGTCGCTTAACGCCACAGAAACCGGGATAAGCACCAGCCTGATGAGCCTTAGGCTCGGGACAGACTTTAACTTAACTTACTAACTCAATCCTAGTGCTCATAGTCCTTAACTTTGTAGCAAGCAGCCTGTCTATAGAATAATTGTGGAGGTGAATTTTTGGATTTCTTTTCCCCCCTCTCTTGCTGTTGAAAGAAAGGAAGTAATAAATAAAAAAAAACCCCAACATATTAACCCTATGAGGATGCCAGAGCATCCCCACCCTCTGGAAATTCTGTGCTAGAAATTCCCTCTTTTGCTATCACTCTCTTTGTTTCTGCCTTGTTCGGGGGGCGGATAGCCTAGTGGTCAGAACATTGCGCTGGCAATTTGAAGACCCGGGTTTGAGTCCGGTCGAGGAAATTTTCTTCCTGGAGTTAACATCAGTGCTGACTCCACTCTCCCCAAAAGTCTTTCGGATGAGACTTTAAACCGAGGCCCCGTGTGCGAACGCACGCAAAACATCTTGCGCACACGTTAAATCCTGTTCCGCTTTTCGTAAGAGTAGGCCATCGTGTGCCGGTGGGAACAGATGACAATATTTACAAAACTGCATACACACGGGGACCGGATGAAAAAAAGCACATGATTGCTTATTCTGTTATCCTCGATATAAAAGAATAAATAAATGAAATAAATAAATAAATAAACCTTCCTGTCACCTCCATCTTGTCTGTTTTCTGCCTTCTTTTTCTGTTCTCCTGCCCTTTTTTTTTTCAGAAAGACTGTAAAAAACAAAGATGTATACAGTTCTCTCCCATGCCGAAGTCGGATGCACTGAGCCTGACTCGTCACATGCTTAATTAATGGCAGCGCAATGCATTTTTGCTCATATGGCAGACACTGAGACGACAATAGTGTTTTTTTTTTCAATTTTATTTTTTAGATCAGATTTTCAGTTTTCCCATTGTGCAGCTAGGGAGTGATTAAATCACAACTGTAGGTCAAGGGGCACTGTAGTGGGAATCTTTGCTTTTTTATTGCTGTTTATTGATGGACATGAGTTGAGCATGCATTATTCTCTCTCTCTCTCTCTTTCTCTCTCTCTCTCTGTCTCTCTCTCTCTCTCTCATCTCCTCCCTCTCTCTCTCCCTCTCTCTCTCTCCTCTCTCTCTCTCTCTTCTCTCTGTCTCTCTGTCTCTCTCTGTGTCTCTCTCTCTGTCTCTGTCTCTCTCTCTTCTCAGTCTCTCTCTCTCTCTCTCAGTCTCTCTCTCTCTCTCTTCTCTCTCTCTCTCTCTCTCTCTCTCCTCTCTCTCTCTCTCTCTCTCTCTCTCTCTCTCTCTCTCTCTCTCTCTCCTCCTCTCTCTCTCTCTCTCTCCCCCCCCCCCCCCTCCCCAACAATAGTTGACATGAGTATTCGCTACAGAAGAAGAAAAACAGAGTTGTAGAGATTAAGGTGTTGATGAATAGTTTTGGTGTGATAATGATATAACAAGATCAAGTAGAAAAATGTGTGGCATTTGTATGAAAAGATTAATATTACTATTCGGAAATAACACATGTATATGAATGCATGCATCATAACATAAATCAATACCTAAGACACGTTTACAGCAAAAGAACCCTCCACAATCAAGTTATTTCTGGAAAATTTATTCAAGATAAAACCTATCACAATACCGAAATAGCGCATGAATTTGCACACGCACACGCACGCACACACATACATTTTTCCCCTCGAGTTAACACCAGTGCTGATTACAGTCTCCCGAAAAGTCCTTCAGATGAGACTGTAAACTGAGTCCCCATGTGCAGAACGCACGCAGAACATCTTGCGCACACATTAAATCCTGTTTCGCTTCTCATAAGAGTAGGCCATTGTGTGCCGGTGGGAACAGATGACAGTATTTACAAAACTGCAAACACACGGGACTAGATGTAAAAAAGCACATGAGTGCTTATTCCATTATCCTTGATATAAAAGAATATTTAAAAATACAATTTAAAAAAAATAAAATAAAGACACACACAGTCACACACAGTCACACACACACACACATACACGCACACACACATACACAACACACACACACAACACACAGCACGCACGCACGCACGCACGCACGCGCACGCACCCCGCAACCCACACACACACACACACACACACACACACACACACACACACACACACACACACACACACAATGCACACACACACATGGGCACATACAGACACACACAGTGACACACACACACCACACACACACACACACACACACACACACACACCACACACACACACACAATGCACACATACACACACACGGCCACACACACACAAAGCACACAACACATGTGACCCACACACACACACACACACACCATGACATAAGGGACAGGAAATTGTGGTGGTTAGAGAGCTGCCCTCGCAATCTGACACCTGGGTTCGAGCCCAGGCTTAAATTTATTCTTTTATATCGAGGATAATAGAATAAGCATTCATATGCTTTTTTCACATCCAGTTCCCGTGTGTATGCAGTTTTGTAAATGTCATCTGTTCCCACCGGCACACGATGGCCTACTCTTACGAAAAGCGGAACAGGATTTAACGAGTGTGCAAGATGTTCTGCGTGCGTTTGCACATGGGGCCTCGGTTTATAGTCTCATCCGAAGGACTTTTGGGGAGAGTGGAGTCAGCACTGATGTTAACTCCAGAGGAAAAATCCCCTCCACCGGGAATCGAACGCGGGTGGTCAAATTGTGAGCGCAGTGTTCTGACCACTAGGCTACATCCTGCTTTAGCGACCTGAGTGATGCCTGTTGAAAGGTAATTTTCCCCTGAAGTTAACATCAGCGCCATCTGCACTCCCCCCCAAAGTCCTTCGGATGAGACTATTTAGCAAGGTGTGGTGTGTGAACGCAGGCAGAACATCTTGCACACATGCTAAAACCTGTTTCATTTTTTGGAAGAGTATGCCGTTTGTGTGCAGGGCTGTGGGAATGGATGACAAAATTTCCAAAACTGCATACACATGGGGACTGTATGTAAAAAAAAAAAACCCACACGAGTGCTTATTCTAATTTCCTCAATATAAAAGAATATGTATAATTATAATTATAAATGAATAAAATTGCCCACATCGGCACATGTTGAAACACACACACAGATACACACACACACACACACACACACAAAACACACACACACCACACACACACACACACACACAACACACTATATATATATATATATATATATATATATATATGCCTTTTTAATATGTTGTAGTTACATTAGTTACACAGTTACTTATAGTGTGAATTCAATTACTTCATTGTATTATGGTTATAGTTGTTAGACAGTTTCCTTTTTTTCTGAATTTTTTGCCTTTTTGTGTCTAATATCACTTATTGTGAATAGATGTTAAATTGAAGAACAACAACAACACACACACATACACGCGCGCTCACACACACACACACACACACACACACACACACACACACACACACACACACACACGCTCTCAACACACACACACACACACACACACACAACACACACACACACACACACACACACACACACACACACACACACACACAGAGAGAACCTTTTGTCATGTTTATAAATCCATAGACTATACTTCCACCAGACCTCTGATTGTTTGATAGTCTGTAGATAGTGTATATATATATATTGTAATTTGTGCACACATGGACATGTATGTACACTACACTTACTTAGACACTGTACGTCATGTGCTGACAGTGATGGTGCTGTAACTCAAAAAGAACACAGACAGGGGCAAACAATAGCATTTTTGTCTTGTCGGGACTCTGTGTTCAATGCATCCAGATCTAGGAAAAAGCTAGGCTGTGTCTCTCATTTTCTCTGTCTCTTTCTCTGTCTCTGTCTCTGTCTGTCTGTCTCTCTCTCTCAAACATACACACGCACACAAAACACAACGAACAACACACACATAGAGCATACAACACAGACACACAACACACACACACACACACACACACACACACACACACACACACACACACACACACACACACACACACACACACACGCACGCACACACACACACACACACACACACACACACACGCACACACACTCTCCTCTCTCTCTCTCTCTCTCTCTCTCTCTCCTCTCTCTCTCTCTCTCTCTCTCTCTCCTCTCTTCTTCAGAACATTGCGCTGGCAATTTGACGACCCGGGTTCGAGTCCGGTCGAGGAAATTTTTCTCCTGGAGTTAACATCAGTGCCGACTCCACTCTCCCCAAAAGTCCTTCGGATGAGACTTTAAACCGAGGCCCTGTGTGCGAACGCACGCAGAACATCTTGCGCACACGTTAAATCCTGTTCCGCTTTTCGTAAGAGTAGGCCATCGTGTGCTGGTGGGAACAGATGACAATATTTACAAACACCGCATACACACGGGGACCGGATGAAAAAAAGCACATGATTGCTTATTCTGTTATCCTCGATATAAAAGAATAAATAAATAAATCTCTCTCGGGGGGGGGGGGGGGGGGGGGGGGGGGAGTCTCTTTGCTTTTGGGTTTTTGTTGTTGTTGCTAGGTAAATGGCTTGTTTATTTTAATTATGTCATTACCCTGGTAAAAAATTGTTCATTAATTGAATTCTCTCTCTGTATCTGTCTGTCTGTCTGTCTCTCACTCTCTCTGTCTCTGTCTCTCTCTCTCTCTTTCTCTCTCTGTCTCTGTCTCTGTCTCTCTCTGTCTCTCTCTCTCTCTCATTTACTTCAGCTGTTCGCCTATTATTTGAAAACAGGTATAATTGCATGATTAAGAGATCAGGTTATGTACCCCCCCCCCCCCCAAAAAAAATTGTTTCTCATTGTTCTGATTTTCCCCCCTCTTTTTTGTTATTGTTATAGAAGGCTGGATGTAAAAAAGCAATTGTCATGCTCACTCTATCACCTTCTGAAAATAAAATTAATTCAGTTCAATTCAATATTCTCTCTCTCTCTCTCTCTCTCTCCTCTCTCTCGTCTCTCTCTCTCCTCTCTCTCTCTCTCTCTCTCTCTCTCTCTCTCGCTCCTCTCCTCTCCTCTCTCTCTCTCCTCCCTCCCTCCCTCCCTCTCTCTCTCTCTTCTCCCCCCCCCCCACCTTTTCTCTCCCCCTACCCTCTCTCTCTCCCTCTGTCTCTCTGCCCCCCTCTCTCTCCCCGTCTCTTCCCCCCCCCCTCTCTCTCTCCCTCCTCTCTCCCTTCTCTCTCTTCCCTCCCTCTCTCTCTTCCCTCCCTCTCTCCCTCCCCCCCTCCCCCTCTCTCTCCCCCCCCTCCCCCCTCCCCCTCTCTCCCCCTACCCTATCTCTCTGTCTCTCTGCCCCCCTCTCCTCCCCCTCTCTTCCCCCCCCTCTCTCTCTCTCCCTCCTCTCTTCCCTTCTCTCTCTTCCCTCCCTCTCTCTCTCTCCCTCCCCCCTCCCCCTCTCCTCCCCCCCCTCTCTCTCTCTCCCTCTGTCTCTCTGCCCCCTCTCTCTCTCCCCCTCTCTTCCCCCCCCCTCTCTCTCTCTCCCTCCTCTCTTCCCCCCCCCTCTCTCTCTCCCCCTCTCTTCCCCCCCCCTCTCTCTCTCCCTCCTCTCTTCCCCCCCCCTCTCTCTCTCCCCCTCTCTTCCCCCCCCCCTCTCTCTCTCCTCCTCTCTTCCCTTCTCTCTCTTCCCTCCCTCCCCCCCTCCCCCTCTCTCTCCCCCTACCCTCTCTCTCTCCGTCTCTCTGCCCCCCTCTCTCTCCCCGTCTCTTCCCCCCCCCCTCTCTCTCCCTCCTCTCTTCCCTTCTCT
>CM060342.1:2426253-2436253 GCA_030674155.1 Stramonita haemastoma | reverse complement strand
TTGCGAACAATTCAGAAGTGAATATTGTAAAACCTTTTCCAATACAAAAAGATCGTTTTACTTTTAAGTCGGGTATAACGAATGCAGCCCCGCACATGCCCGATTCTAATACAGATCCGTCCGTGTATACTTTCAAGTGGTTTAAATACTGACAATTTATATGATTTTGAACCTCAATTTTGAGTAGGTTTTGATTAGTGTCCTTTTTTGCTTCTGTGTAGTCAATATCAAAATTTGCATATTTATGTTCCCATGGTGGAATCTGGGGAACTACTGGTAAAACTGGGACGTTTGATATATCGATATTATTTTCCATCATAAGGTCTTCAGTATAATTTCTTATGGGCTGCAAAAAAGAGATGTTCCTAGCTCTTTTTGGATAATCCTTTTGATCAATAAATATTTCATCGTGAACAGAATTTGAAATAGCAAGACTTCGAATGACATATTTAGAGACAGATAACATTCTTTGCTCAGAAAGTGGAAGTAAATGAGCTTCTGTATAAGTTTTTAGTGTACTGGCATGAATCGGCACTCCTAAGGCTATTTTGATTGCTTTGCTATCCACACTTTGCAGCTTTTTTAAGAGATAATATGGAGCAGAAAAATACACTTCTTGACCAGAAATGAGTTTAGACCGAATTAAAGAAACAGCAAGGTGCATAAGTGTTTTTGTATCCTGACTCCACGGCTGAGCACTCACAATTTTTAAGAAGTTTAATCGTTTCCTGGCTTTCAAAATCAAGTTTTCAATATGCATTTTCCAGTTTAACTTGCTAGTTAAATGGACTCCCAAGAATTTGGCGTCTTGTTTGTATTGAAGTGTGACCCCATCAAGTGTTAATGACGGTAGTGTTTGGGGGGTTTTCCCATTGTTAAAAAGAACTAGACAAGTTTTTTCCCCAGATAATTCCAATCCATTCTCTTTCATGTAATTACTAAGATTATTCAGTTCAACCTGGTAAATCTTTTGAACACATTTTATCACTCTACTTTTCGTATTCTTTTTAAGAGAAGTGTTGATCCACATGGCAATGTCATCTGCATATTGAACAATAGTCGTATTTTTTGACAACGCCTGTGGAAGATCATGAATTAAGATAGAGAATAATATTGGTGCCAGAATTGCTCCCTGTGGTATCCCCATATCAACAGATTTAAAATCTGAATATACACCATTCACTTTGGTACAGATTGATCTTTCAGATAGAAAATCCTTTAAGTATTGAAACATCATGCCACTAACGCCGATACTTTTCAATTTGTATAATAACCTCGTATGCCAAACCCTGTCGTATGCTTTCCTTACATCAAAAAAAGTAGCTAGTGTACTCTTTCGTTTGGAAAACTGCTTTTTAATATCATGGGTTAACTTTACTAAGTGATCAGTTGTACATCTCCCTTTTCGAAAACCAGCCTGGTTTATAGGAATTATATTGTTTTTTTCACAATAATGCCATAGACGTTTTTGAACTATTTTTTCAAGTACTTTTCCAACATGAGAAGTGAGGGCAATTGGTCTGTAGCTGCTTAATGCTGATTGAGATTTGCCGCTTTTAAGAACTGGGACTACAATCGACTGCTTCCAGACATTAGGAAGAGTGCCATTTATCCAACATTTTTGGAGAAATGAAAATAGTACTTTTTTCCAACTCTCGGGCAAATTAATTAACATTTGATAAGACAAGCAATCAATACCAACTGCCGACCTGTTATTTCTAAAGGATTCAAGGACTTCAATAAATTCATTGTAGTGAATTTCAGAATTCAGATAATGCAGATTATCTACTGGAGGTTCTGCCATGTTCAATAGTTCAGCTTCCTCTTGTCTTTTACGTCTAATATCAGGAGACAGTTCTGAAGTTAAACTATTTTCAGAAAACATTGTATTAAAGGCTTCTGCTTTTTCTGCTGTGCTTGGGAAACTATTGTTTTTTACCCTGACAACTTATTTCTCTGTGTGTGTGTGTGGATGGGTGACTGTTTGCGCGCCTTGGCTTCAGTACAGTTCCCCCAGTTCACACAGCTGTAAATGCGCACCCTGCCCTCTTGTGGGTCAGGGAAGGTAAAGCAGCGAGGGAGAGGAGATGGGCGCCACTGCCCTCAATATATGCTGGCCCTTGGAGAAGCTGAGGTCTCTGATGCCTCACTCCTCTACAACCACATAGGTTATGGGACACCTTTACCATTACCTTAATTTAATTTTAATTTTTTAAATTTTGATCTTTTATATCGAGGATAACAGTATAAGCACTCTTGAGCTTTTTTACATCCAGTCCCTGTGTGTATGCAGTTTTGTAAATGTCATCTGTTCCCACCGGGCACACGATGGCCTACTCTTACGAAAAATGGAACAGGACCTTACATATATAGTATATATATTTATACATGTGTACATGTGTTTTCAGATTGAAGACAGGGACACAGCAGCAGCTATCAGACAGGAGAGGGAGAGGGAGGGAGGAGGAGGCAGCGTCTGACAGCCATGGCCTTCTGTGGCTCCAAGTCGGACGCCATGAGCGTCAAAGATGGCGTGCTGCAGAACGAGTGTTTTGTGGACGTGCTGAACATCATCCCCCACGCCACCCTGTCCCTCATCGGCATCTTCATCGTCACCGTCTGGAACCATTCCGTCATGGGCAAGCTGAAGGCCAAGACCTGGGTCCACTTCCAGGTGAGTGAGCAGTTCCCAGTCCTGAAGATGGTGTATGCTGTTTTCATGCGTTTTTTTGTTGTTTGTATGGTATCACGATTTGTTTGCCTATGGCCGGATACCGCTGACTGCAGCCCTCTAGGTTTCTGTCAGGGTTACCCCACCCTTGGAACCACTCCGTCATGGGCAAGTTGAAGGCCAAGACCTGGGTCCATTTCCAGGTGAGTGAGGAGTTTGAGTCCTGAAGATGGTGTACGCTGTCTTCGTGCAGTTTTTGTTTTTTTGCATGGTTTTGTGATTTGTTAGAGGGACTCCACAGCTGTCGGTTTCCCCCACTTTCAGCTCCTCTCAGCTGCTAATTATCCCATCCCATCCCAACCCAGCTGTGGCCAGCTGGTGCTATTTATAGCAGGAACTGACCACACACGGACTAGGTAAAAGGAAGGAGCGCTCTAAATTTACACTCTGGACTAGGCCTGACTGAGTGATGTTAGATTTGTGCATTGTGACTCGTCCGGAAGATGGTGTACACAGTCCTCATGCATTTTCTTTTTTTTGTATGGTATTGTGATTTGTTAGAGGGCATGCCTATGGCCCGATACCGCCAACTTCAGCCCTCTAGGTTTCTGTCAGGGTTACCCCACCCTTATCTCCTGTTACCCTGGGAGCCCAGTGGGTCTGGGGCTGCTTTCTCAGCTAACCCCCTGTCCGCCACCTGGGGACCTGCCTGGATGAGGATGGTCGCCTCGTCAGGTGCACACAGTGAGAAAGTTCTCTCTTCTCTCTGTTGTTTTACCGGGAGAGGGGTGTGTGGTGCCTGGTTTTCTCCTGTGCTTGGAGCTCTGCAGGAGGTCTGCCTGCTGGCCTCACCCAACACAGTGTCTGACTTCAGGGCAGTCACTCATTTTGTACAGGTAGCATATCAAGCACGACTCCTCTGAAGTCGGAGTATGGCTGCCTGTATGGTGAGGTAGTTCAAAACAGCCCTACACGCAAACTTCTCATTCAGTGTGCAATTTCAGTCTCACAGTGATTTCTAGGTGGGATGAGTGAGTGAGTCAGAGTGCACATTCTGGGTGACAGACCCCCAGAGTGTTAGGTTGGGGAATGCACAACAACAACAACATACTGAGTACAGTCACATTTCCGTGACCCATGCTGACATGAATTATGAAATCTTCAACTTGCGAACATGTTCTGCATGTGTATATATATATATAATATAATGAAGGGAATTATGGCGTGACAAGTATGCGCTTTAATCCTCTTAGTCCCGAACTGGGCTTTGCCAGGATGGAATAATTGCCCCCCCCTGAATGCCGAACCGTGATTTGCCGGGATTTACACACAGTAGTTTTCTATCACACAGTGACCTTCACCAATCGCTACCACATGCCAAAGTTCTATCCGGCTAGAGGCACAGAACCTGTGGTGAGAGTCTGGAAGTAATTATAGCTGCTGGTATGTACTTAGAAGGAGGAAAAGGCAAGCCAGCATGTGTGCCTGACCTGATTTCGTGATGGAATGCGAAATCTAGGGGCAATTTGTGTTCAGAGAATCCGAATGCAAGAGGGCTAAGTTAACCTGAGTTAAAGTTAGTTAAAGTCTGTCCCGAGCCTAAGGCTCATCAGGCCGGTGCTTATCCCGGTTTCTGTGGCGTTAAGCGACTGAGAGTCATAGACTCCTCCCTGGATAGGACGCCAGTCTATCGCAGGGTTAACCCCCAACACAAGGTTGGTACCCCTTTTACACCTGGGTGGGGTGAGAAAATAGCCGTAAAGTGCCTTTCCCAAGGGCACAACGCCATAGCCGAAAGCTGGATCGAACTCGCAACCTTTACATTATGAGTCCAACACCCTAACCACTAGACTACAGCAGCGGCAAGGTAACCTGAGAGGGGGTAAAAATAGAAATCCTCTCCCTTAATTCACCAGACTCCTGTACCAAGGTTCAAACCTATGACTTCATGGACTCGCAGGATCGAGGCCAGAACGGTTCTAACCGCTCGGGTGTCGTGTCCATCCTGTACATTTTAAAATCAGTCTGAGCTTCCATCGTTGGTAAGGTGAATGCCCTGATATATGATTATATTATATATAGCCTCTGGACAAGGTGAATGCCCTGATATATGATATATATATAGCCTCTGGACAAGGTGAATGCCCTGATATATGATATATATATGTAGCCTCTGGACAAGGTGAATGCCCTGATATATGATATATATAGCCTCTGAACAAGATGAATGCCCTGATATATGATTATATATAGCCTCTGGACAAGGTGAATGCCCTGATATATGATTATATTATATAGCCTCTGGACAAGGTGAATGCCCTGATACATGATATATATATAGCCTCTGGACAAGGTGAATGCCCTGATATATGATATATATAGCCTCTGGACAAGGTGAATGCCCTGATATATGATATATATATATATAGCCTCTGGACAAGGTGAATGCCCTGATATATGATATATATCCTCTGGACAAGGTGAATGCCCTGATATATGATTATATTATATAGCCTCTGAACAAGATGAATGCCCTGATATATGATTATATATATCCTCTGGACAAGGTGAATGCCCTGATATATGATTATATTATATAGCCTCTGGACAAGGTGAATGCCCTGATACATGATATATATATAGCCTCTGGACAAGGTGAATGCCCTGATATATGATATATATAGCCTCTGGACAAGGTGAATGCCCTGATATATGATATATATATATATAGCCTCTGGACAAGGTGAATGCCCTGATATATGATATATAACCTCTGGACAAGGTGAATGCCCTGATATATGATATATAGCCTCTGGACAAGGTGAATGCCCTGATATATGATATATAACCTCTGGACAAGGTGAATGCCCTGATATATGATATATATAGCCTCTGGACAAGGTGAATGCCCTGATATATGATTTATATATAGCCTCTGGTCAAGGTGAATGCCCTGATATATGATTTATATATAGCCTCTGGTCAAGGTGAATGCCCTGATATATGATATATATAGCCTCTGGACAAGGTGAATGCCCTGATATATGATTATATCATATAGCCTCTGGACAAGGTGAATGCCCTGATATATGATTTATATTATATAGCCTCTGGACAAGGTGAATGCCCTGATATATGATTATATTATACAGCCTCTGGACAAGGTGAATGCCCTGATAATATGATTATATTATATAGCCTCTGGACAAGGTGAATGCCCTGATATATGATTATATTATATAGCCTCTGGACAAGGTGAATGCCCTGATATATGATTTTATTATACAGCCTCTGGACAAGGTGAATGCCCTGATTACGCGACAACTAAAAGCAAAATATGAGGTTGAAAAATGTGTTGCATCTATGGAAATGTCTTTTTTTTTATAGTTTCGCTGCACAATGGTGTACATATCTACCTCTGTTAGATTAGAGCAAACTGTATTACTGCTGGATGACTCAGTCTGAAAGGTAAAATCTGTTTCCTCAGCTGAGCAGTTTAATTGTGGCGGTGTGTGTTTATGTTGTTGTTTTGTTTATTTTATTTTTTTTGGGGGTGGGGTGGGGTGGGGGGTTGTTTGCTGTTGCTGTTTTGTTTGTTGTTGTTTTCTCTCTCTCTTTTTTTTTTTTAACAATGTTCTATCAGTTGTGTATGTGGAGGTTATGTATATGTAAGCACATGTCTGCCTCAATATGTCTATATGTTTGGGTATTTATGTTTGTATGCATGCATGTACATGGGTGTATATGTATATGACCATTTGATTTTATACGTTATCTAAAACATATGTTAGTGGGTTGTGTATCAGTTTGTAATCTTATCCTTTTTAATTTTTTTCTTTATAAACTTTGATATGAATCAGTTGTGGATTGATGCTTACATTATACTGGTCTGTGTACATTATTTGAAAATTAAAAAAACATTAAAAAAAAAAAAAAGGTGAATGGCCTTAGAGTGTCATTGAAAAATAGCCCAAAATATGCTTTATCGATGATTGTCACACTTCCAATTGATGGTTTTTATTTTAAACAAAACCATCAATTAGAAGTATGACATTCATGGATAAAGCATATTTTGGGCTATTTTTTAATAACACTCTAAGACAGTTTTGTACACTCAGAATTAAAGTTTGGGTTTTGTACAAATGACCACAGCAAGCATCCCAGATTAGCCTGAACTTTAACCACAGAATCATATCCATTAAACTAAATAGTTTTCTTCACATAAGAAGGGAAGCTGTTTTATATCAATGTTACGGTTGTGACATGGAAACCGTTTGGTTGTGACATGGAAACAACACTTTTCAAAAGCACAAATCCTGAAATCGTAGCAATTAAAACACAAATCAAAACCAAAAAACAACCAATTTGAATTGGAAACAATGCATTCTATTAACATTATTTACATTGATTTGTCATTTTAGAGTGATGTTATGGTTGCGACATGGAAACTGTTTGGTTGTGACATGGAAACCACACCCCTCAAAACCACAAATCACCAAAGTGTAGCAATTTAAACACAAATTGGAACCCCCACCCCACCATCTTTAATTAGAAACAATGCATTCTGTTAACATTATTTACACTGATTTGTCATTTTAGAGTGATGTTTTTTGTTATGGTTGTGACATGGAAACTGTTTGGTTGTGACATGGAAACCACACTCTTCAACACCACAAATCTCTGAAGTGTAGCAATTTAAACACAAATGGAAAAAACCCACCATCTTAGATTAGAAACAATGCATTCTATTAACATTATCTACATTAACTTATAATATTAAAGTGATATATCAATCAATATTATTATTGATCAAATGCTGCTGTCATTGAGCGTTTGGTTGTGACAGGAGAAAGTTAGGAGAAGACAAAGACTGGAACTCTAATTATAGCATTGCAATGCCCCTTTGGCGGGAAAAAGTATGTGTCAGAGATATTTAAGGTTAAGGTGAAGTACTTACTGATGCTGAAAATCTCTATCAGAGAAAGAATGTGCTGGGTTTTGCACCAGGTTTACATCGTTTGGTTGTGACGTGAAAAAAAGGAAACAATGTTGATCATTTGTGGTTTCAAGCAATGTACGGGGATAGAAACTCCAGCTGATCAAAAACAATGTTTTCTTTATACTGTTAACAGTTTAATTCATCCCTTGTAGCTATAATGCGTTGATGACATCGTATAGTTCTTTGTGAGAGAATTGTTAAAATTGGGCCTACTTTTGAAAACCGAACATCACAACCACAACAAGCATTTAATTTGCCCTCTGTTTAACGTTCATGACAAAGAAAGTACAATTTTTATGCTTTGGACCTTGAAACAACATCTGGGCATTAATATTGTGTTTCAAATTGGCAGTCTTTCAAGTCAGAAGAACAATTTGAATAAAGTACACTCCATATTGTCACAAATCCGCCATGTTGGAATGAGCAATTTGGTAAAACAAATTCACAATATTTAAAAGCAAAAATACAAATTTATACTCATCAAAATATTTTTTTAAAAATCAAACACAACCAATAAACAGCATTCGCCACAATTTTAATTAAACTTCATTCAGCCAAATGGCAGATGTGTGAAGTAGGTCACTATGATGCCTCACAAGCTTGTGAGGCATTTGGCTGAATTAAGTTTAATTACAATTGTGGCGAATGCTGTTTATTGGTTGTGTTTGATTAAAATTTTAAAATAATGTTTTAATGAGTATAAATTTGTATTTTTTATATATATATATATATATATATATATATATATATATATATATATATATATATATATATATATATATATATATATATATATATCCTCTGGACAAGGTGAATGCCCTGATATATATAGAGAGAGATTGTCGTCAAGCTTTATATATATATATGTATATATATATATAATATATATATATATATATATATATATATATATATATATATATATATATATATATGCCGCCGCTGTAGTCTAGTGGTTAGGGCGTTGGACTCGTAATCTACAGGTTGCGGGTTCGATCCCAGCTTTCGGCTATGGCGTTGTGCCCTTGGAAAAGGCACTTTACGGCTATTTTCTCACCCCACCCAGGTGTAAAAGGGGTACCAACCTTGTGTTGGGGGTTAACCCTGTGATAGACTGGCGTCCTATCCAGGGGGGAGTCTATGACTCTCAGTCGCTTAACGCCACAGAAACTGGGATAAGCACCGGCCTGATGAGCCTTAGGCTCGGGACAGACTTTAACTTTTTATATTTATATATATATATTATTGTATGTGTGTGTATGTGTGTGTGTTGTATGTGTATGTTGATGTATGTATGTATGTATGTATGTATGTAATGTATGTATGTAGTATGTATAACCTCTGGACAAGGTGAATGCCCTGATATATATAACCTCTGGGGCTGACAGTGCTAGTTAATTGGATTGTATTAGAGACTAAGAGAGAGATACTTTTTTTTTTTTTTAGTATGGTAATTTTTGTAGGAAGTTATTATATTTTATTGTTGTGGTTGTGGTAGTGGTGGTGATGGTTATGATGATGATGATGGTGAGGATGGTTGGTAAGGTTTAAAGATGGTGATGATAATGTTGTTGTTGTTGATGTTGTTGACTTCTTGTTTTGCTTACTGCTTTGCTACAAATGTTGTGCTCTCTCTGTTGTTTGTTGCACTGTGTGCGGAAGGGTTTGTGTGCATTTTCTTTTGTTATAACACACACACACATCAACACACACATCAACACACGCACGCACACACGCATGCACAAGATTAACAAAACTGCATACATGGGGACTGGATTTGAAAAAGCACATGAGTGCTTATTCCATTATCCTCAATATATAAGAATAAATGAATGAATGAATCTCATTCTCTCTCACTCTCATTCACCCTTTACTCACTTCTTCTAAATCACCACATGTCCACAAAGCTGAAACTCGCTCCTTCTCCCCTGTGTGCCTGTGGTAAAGAAAACCAGACAGGCGAGCACATCCTTCAGAGGTGTACGCTAGTCAGCGACCTGAGGAAGAAAGTGTGACCGATGGAGATAACCCTGCAGACCAAGCTGTACGGCCCACGAGAGGAGCTGGAAAGGACATGTATGCCATTATATTTCCTAGACACATCTGACAGTGTAAAGCGAACGAGAAAAGAAGAAGCAGACTCCCTTCTTCCCTGACTCCCTCACTCACTCTTGGTCTTTTTTGTGTTGTACTTCATGTACATATAAGCCGCCGCGGTAGTCGAGCGGTTAGGGCGTTGGACTCGTAATCTAAAGGTTGCGGGTTCGATCCCAGCTATTCCGCTATGGCGTTGTGCCCTTGGAAAAGGCACTTTACGGCTATTTTCTCAC
>CM060342.1:2405296-2410296 GCA_030674155.1 Stramonita haemastoma | reverse complement strand
CTCCGAATCATTCCCACCTGCTTCGTTATCCAGATACTGGAGGGCTTCCAATTTGAAAGATTCAGTGTAAGACTGTCGCTTCGGCATTTTGCAAAAATGGCACAGAGAGATTCAAGAACCAACTTCCGGCAATCAGGAAGCGTCGTCAAAGTACTGGTACCTCACTGACAGACAAAAGATGTCAGTGGAAAAAGCATGACGTAATTTTAAGTCACTTTGTTGGGGATGGGTTGGAGTGAGGAGAGGGGACAAAGAATAGGAAAAAATGAAAGAAACACGAAAAGGTAAAGAAAAAGATGACTTTTAGAACAGTCTGCACAAATCCTAGTGAAAGTGAGCATTTGTCTCTTTGAAAAAAGCAGGGTGGGCGTTTGCTAGGTAGTTACCCCTGTGCACAACTTTTGGCCCAAAGTGGGGGTGTGGGCGTTTGCTAAGATGGTGGGCTTATGCTAGGGATTTTACGGTATATATATCTATATATCTCAGGGCATTCACCTTGTCCAGAAGAGAGAGAGAGGGGAGAGAGATATATATATATATTTATATATATATATATATATATATATATATATATATATATATATATATATATATATTATAAGAGAAATAGAGAGAGAGAGATATGTATATATATATTACAAATTTATACTCATTAAAACATTATTTTAAAATGTTTTTTAATCAAACACAACCAATAAACAGCATTCGCCACAATTGTAATTAAACTTAATTCAGCCAAATGCCTCACGAGTTTGTGAGGCATGATAGTGACCTACTTCGCACATCTGCCATTTGGCTGAATTAAGTTTTAATTAAAATTGTGGTGAACGCAGTTTATTGGTTGTGTTTGATTTTTTAAAAAGTTTTTGTAATGTTTTAATGAGTATAAATTTGTATTTTTGCTTTTAGATATTGTGAATTTGTTTTACCAAATTGCTCATTCCAACATGGCGGATTTGTGACAATATGGTGCGTACTTTATTCAAATTGTTCTTCTGACTTGAAAGACTGCCAATTTGAAAACACAATATTTATGCCCAGATGTTGTTTCAAGGTCCAAAACATAAAAAATTGTACTTTCTTTGTGATAAACATTAAACAGAGGGCAGGTTAAATGCTTATTGTGGTTGTGATGTTTGGTTTTTCAAACGTAGGCCCAATTTTAACAATTCACTCACAAAGAACTATACGATGTCATCAACGCATTATAGCTTAAAAGGGATGAATTAAAACTGTTAACAGTATAAAGAAAACATTGTTTTTGATCAGCTGGAGCTCCTATCCCTGTAAATTGCTTGAAACCCCAGATGACCAACATTGTTTCCTTTTTTTATGTCACAAACCAAACGATGTAAATCTGGTGCAAAACCCAGCACATTCTTTCTCTGATCAAGATTTTCAGCATCAGTACTTCACCTTGACCTTAAATATCCTGACACGTACTTTTTCCCACCAAAGGAGCATTGCAATGCTTATAAATATAGTTCCAGTCTTTGTCTTCTAACTTTCTCAAGTCACAACAAAACGCTCAATGACAGCAGCATTTGATCAATAATAATATTGATTGATATATCACTTTAATATTATAAGTTAATGTAGATAATGTTAATAGAATGCATTGTTTCTAATCTAAGATGGTGGGGTTTTCCAATTTGTGTTTAAATTGCTACACTTCGGTGATTTGTGGTGTTGAAGAGTGTGGTTTCCATGACACAACCAAACAGTTTCCATGTCGCAACCATAACATATCACTCTAAAATGACAAATCAATGCAAATAATGTTAATAGAATGCATTGTTTCCAATTCAAGTTGGTTGTTTTTTAGTTTTAATTTGTGTTTTAATTGCTACGATTTCAGGATTTGTACTTTTGAAGGGTGTTGTTTCCATGTCACAACCAAACAATTTCCAGGTCACAATCGTACCATATTACTTCTATGAGGCATTGATATTAAACAGCTTCCATTCTTATGTAAAGAAAACTGTTTAGTTTAATGGATATGATTCTGTGGTTAAAGTTCAGGCTAATCTGTGATGCTTGCTGTGGTCATTTGTACAAAAAACCAAACTTCAAATCTGTGTGTGACAAAACTGTCTTAGAGTGTCAATGAAAAAACAGCCAAAAATATGCAAAAATGTGACGCTCCACCACATAAGGAGTCGCATTGCACCAGAGGTCAATTTTTAGTTATTGACAAGTTATTATTGTGCAATAAAAAGGCTATTCAATACAAAAAACAGATTGAAAATCGGACAATTCTGTGAAAAGTTATTACAAATTGAAATGATAGACTGCAGAAAGTGACAACATGAGAAACGGGCAAGTTTATTTTCGTAACAGGTGGTCAGAATGAGGGCTTGGGTATTTTCAAAACACATTTAAAAGCAAAAGGAATAAAATTATGCCTTGCTATTTCATTTTAAGGTAGATAAACAAATATAGTTTAATATCAATCAAAATCTCAAAATTGACAACTTGACCCCCACCTGCCTTTAAAGGCTCCTAGTGCAAAATTGGGTAATGTGCTAAGCGACTCATTTCGTGGTGGAGCGTCACAAATATGCTTTATCGATGATTGTCATATTTCCAATTGATAGTTTTGTTTATGAATAAAAACCATCAATTGGAAGTATGACAATCATCGATAAAGCATATTTTGGGCTATTTTTCAATGACACTCTTAGGGCATATCAGGGCATTCACCTTTTTTTCTTTTTTTTAATGTTTTTTAATTTTCAAATAATGTACACAGACCAATATAATGTAAGCATCAATCCACAACTGATTCATATCACAGTTTTATAAAGAAAAAAATTAAAAAGGATAAGATTACAAACTGACACACAACCTACTAGCATATGTTTTACATAACGTATAAAATCAAATGGTCATATACATATACACCCATGTACATGCATGCATACAAACATAAATACCCAAACATATAGACATATTGAGGCAGACATGTGCATACATATACATAACCTCCACATACACAACTGATAGAACATTGTTAAAAAAAAAACAAAAAACAAAAACAACAACAACAAACAAAACAACAGCAACAGCAAACAACCCCCCCCCCCCCAAAAAAAAAAAAAAAAAAATTAAACAAAACAACAACATAAAACACACACCGCCACAACTAAACTGCTCAGCTGAGGAAACGGATTTTACCTTTCAGACTGAGTCATCCAGCAGTAATACAGTTTGCTCTAATCTAACAGAGGTAGATATGTATACCATTGTGCAGCGAAACTATATAAAAAAAAAGACATTTCCATAGATGCAACACATTTTTCAACCTCATATTTTGCTTTTAGTTGTCGCGTAATCAGGGCATTCACCTTGTCCAGAGGCTATATATCATATATCAGGGCATTCACCTTGTCCAGAGGCTATATATATATATCATATATCAGGGCATTCACCTTGTCCAGAGGCTATATATATATATCATATATCAGGGCATTCACCTTGTCCAGAGGCTCTCTCTGTCTCTCTCTCTATATATACACATATATATCTATCTATATATATCTATATTATACATATATATATATATATATATCTCTCTCTCAGGGCATTCAGAGGCTATATATATCATATATCAGGGCATTCACCTTGTCCAGAGGTTATATATCATATATCAGGGCATTCACCTTGTCCAGAGGCTATATATATATAATCATATATCAGAACATTCACCTTACCAACGATGGAAGCTCAGACTGATTTTGAAATGTACAGGATGGACACAACACCCGTGCGGTTAAAACCGTTCTGGCCTCAATCCTGCGAGTCCATGAAGTCATAGGTTTGACCCTTGGTTCAGGAGTCTGGGGAATTAAGGGAGAGGATTTCTATTTTTACCCCCTCTCAGGTTAACTTGCCGCCACTGTAGTCTAGTGGTTAGGGCGTTGGACTCATAATCTAAAGGTTGCGGGTTCGATCCCAGCTTTCGGCTATGGCGTTGTGCCCTTGGGAAAGGCACTTTACGGCTATTTTTCTCACCCCACCCAGGTGTGAAAGGGGTACCAACCTTGTGTTGGGGGTTAACCCTGCGATAGACTGGCGTCCTATCCAGGGGGGAGTCTATGACTCTCAGTCGCTTAACGCCACAGAAACCGGGATAAGCACCGGCCTGATGAGCCTTAGGCTTGGGGCAGACTTTAACTAACTTTAACTCAGGTTAACTTAGCCCTCTTGCATTTGGATTCTCTGAACACAAATTGCCCCTAGATTTCGCATTCCGTCACGAAATCAGGTCAGGCACACATGCTGGCTTGCCTTTTCCTCCTTCTAAGTACATACCAGCAGCTATAATTACTTCCAGACTCTCACAGCAGGCTCTGTGCCTCTGGCCTGATAGAGCTTCGGCATGTGGTAGCAATCGGTGAAGGTCACTGTGTGATGGAAAACTACTGTGTGTAAATCCCAGCAAATCCCAGTTCGGGATTCGGGGGGGGGGGGGGGGGGGGGGGGGCAATTATTCAATCCTGGCAAATCCTGGTTCAGGACTAAGAGGGTAAAGTGCACCCATGTCACGTCATTATTCCCTCCATTATATGTACACAAATGCAGAACATATTCGCAAGTTGAAGATTTCATAATTCATGTCAGCATGGGTCACGGAAATGTGACTGTACTCAGTATGTTGTTGTTGTTGTGCATTCCCCAACCTAACACTCTGGGGGTCTGTCACCCAGAATGTGCACTCTGACTGACTCACTCGTCCCACCTAGAAATCACTGTGAGACTGAAATTGCACACTGAATGAGAAGTTTGCGTGTAGGGCTGTTTTGAAGTACCTCACCATACAGGCAGCCATACTCCGACTTCAGAGGAGTCGTGCTTGATATGAAACCTGTACAAAATGAGTGACTGCCCTGAAGTCAGACACGGTGTTGGGTGAAGGCAGCAGGCAGGCAGACCTCCTGCAGAGCTCCAAGCACAGGAGAAAACCAGGCACCACACACCCCTCTCCCGGTAAAACAACA
>CM060342.1:2398289-2400196 GCA_030674155.1 Stramonita haemastoma | reverse complement strand
TGTGTGTGTCTTTTTTTAACGGTTATCCAACTAACAAGTGATTTTAGACTAGAGAAGGGAAGGAGGTAATAGAAGTGAAATATAAGCGTGTTTGTTTGTTGAGTTGAATGAATGATTTAAAAAAAACAAACAAAAAAAAACCCCACATCTGACCATGAGAAAATCATTGAACTGCACATACAAAGAAGACAAAGGAAAAAAGATAAACTTGGGTAAGCTTGCATGCATATTGTGTGTGTACAGGTGTGGGTGATGCAGAATCCCACCATAGTGGATAAGGGGCAAATTGTTGTATCATTTCATTGGAAAGAGATATTAGACAAGGATAATGTAATGTTAGGGGATGGGATAGCTCAGTGGTCAGAGCACTTGCTTTCCCTCTAGCCAAGGTTTAAGCAGCATCAAGGGTGGTTACTAATTGGATGGGTGACCGTTTGCGCTCCTTTGCTTCGGTACAGTCCCCAGTTCACCCAGCAGTAAATGGATACCTGCCCTCTTTAGGGTCAGGGAAGGTAAAGCAGCGAGGGAGAGGAGATGGACGTCGCCCTCAATATGGCTGGCCCCTAGAGAAGCTGAGGTCTCTGATGCCTCGCTCCCCTACGACCACGTAGGTTATGGGACACCTTTACCTTACCTTTATTTTAATTTAATGTAATGTTGAACAGGTGTTTCTCCATTTTCCATCTTGACTGTCTGTCATTGCTTTACATGGTATTGTTGTGATGTCGTTGTTGCAGAGTGAACGAGCCATCAAGCAGTACAAGAAAATGCAGATGATTTTTGAAGCAGAGGAAAGTAAGTTGTGTTTGGAGTTAAACCAGTACTGCCTGTTTTGCCCATAGTTGTAATGTAGGGATGGATTACTCGACAGTATTAAAATAACTACGTCTCTAAAGTTTGCATGGCAAAAATACTAGGCATCTGTCAGTCTTGGAAGACTATGGAGTTGTGCCCTAGGCTCTTAGAGCGCAATGCCTGGGTAAGTAAGTATAGAGGGCAAGCTGTTACCCATGCAGCAGACACGCCCTCCCTCCCTCCCCATCTCTCTCTCTCTCTCTCCTCTCTCTCTCTCTCTCTCTCTCTCCTCTCTCTCTCTCTCTCTCTCTCTCTCTCTCTTTCTCTCCCTCCCTCCCTCCCTCACTCTCTCTCTCTCTCTTCTCTCTCTCTCTCTCTCTCTCTCTCTCTCTCTCTCTCTCTCTCTCTCTCTCTCTCTCTCTCTCTCTCTCTCTCTCCACATCGCTGGAATGATCCATTGAAAAGGCAATTGCTGATATGAATGGTTCCAGTACCATTGCAGGAGCTGCCAGAATGTTGCCATATACAGCCCTGAACCACCCTGGGGAATCCAACTCCTCGATTTTTTCATCAGGGATGGTGTCTAAACACGACACCTGTGTGCATGCTGGTTTTTTTTATATTGTGTCATCCATTCCTACCGGCACACAGTGGCCTGCTCTTCTGAAAGGCATAATGGGTTTTTAATGTGTGCGCAAGATGTTCTGTGTGTGGTCGCACACAGGGCCTTGGTTTATAGTCTGATGCGAATGAAAATGAACATGGCTAAAATGACCATTGTGCATTACATAGTTCAGACTCAAGACAAAGGATAGAGAGATAGAGAGATAGGAAAGAAAATGGCCCAGCTTTTGTCATGTGCTGATGCAGGCAAAGTGCCAAGGCCTACATGGAAACAGTGTTCTGCCTTGAAAGTAATGTTATGTCATCCACCACAACTTGTGAGCAGAACAGCCTGTACTTTTCATTGAAGGAGTAAAATCCTCTGAAGTCAGAGTATGGCTGCCCCTATGGCAAGGTTGTTGAAAACAGTCATGACTACACGCAGACTTCTCCTCCAGTGTGTGTGTGTGTGTGTGACAGTCTCACAGGGATTGAAGTGAGAGAGACAA